>JASDQU010241436.1:15636-25689 GCA_032191745.1 Picea mariana
AAAATGTTTTATATGTCATTTTTTTAAGGAAGATGAGGGAGGGGGTTTTGGCTCTTTTTATTAGTTAATCATTTTTAAAATATCTTTTTTTCTCTCTAAACTTTATTTTCCCCTTAATTTTGTTGTATTTTTCTGTTTATTTTTTTATGTATTTCCTCCCCTTTGTTTTTCATGATTATGTTTGTAACAATATCGATTTTTCAGGCCATGGTTTAAAAAATGTTGTGATTTTAAGCTTTTTTATCCCCAACTCCTAGGGATAACTAAGGAGATGATGTCTCGAGGCCCTCAGGTCGCAGACATGGAATACTAAGGGACAGCTTGACCAGCAGTGTCCACTTGCATAGAAAGAGACCCACCTCGCTGCCATAGTTCCAGGTTCATCATGACGGTATCCACCACATCAGCTGGATTTTAGAACACATTGGGTCTTTCTCCATGAGGTACAATCCAGGTATCATGGTGAGTGTCATTTCAATATTTGAGGGATTTGAGTTTGTTGCATTTATAACTGCTTTTGATTACTTAACATTTTCTTTGACATTATGCTCTTTACCCGGTTTCACTTTGGTGGTTGACATTGCGCCCTAGTAAGTGGGTCACCCTTAGGGATAGGTGTGCTACTGGGAGGTCCTCTTGACGAGTCCTCATGCCATTCCTAATCATACTTGTCACTTTCCACACTTCATCCCCTCATCTCCTTACCTTTTGGGACTTTTGGGTTTATTGACCCAATAAGGGATTGTCCCTCATTTCATGGGAAGAAGGATTTGAAGGCCCAGAGGCTTGTAGCTGGAAAAAGATAAAAGTCAATCATGAACCTTCTAGATGCTCGCCCAAGGATCCCAAGGAAAATGAAATGTATATCATAAGAAACTGATGGGACCCGTGAAAAATAACTAATACAAATGCCAATTAAGGTGGAGCATGTGTGGGCATTGCTTTTCATGCTTAGGTATAAGCACCACACATGACTTCAACTTAGGGAAGCATCATGTGACCGAGGTAGAGTCAAGTTGGGAACTATTTTTCATGCTTAGGTAGAAACCCCACCTTGGCTTCAACTTGGAAACATCTTAAAAAGAATAAAAGGCAATAAATGGGCTTGGAAAAAGGTTGCATTGAAAACGAAGGTGCAACACACCCTCTACAAAGACACCCATAAATGAGATACTATTGTCCCTTGTACATCATGAACCCCATGCCCAATAGTCTTACCCCCATCCATGTCACTTTGTCCAAATGTCTTAGAGAGGTGCCCGCTTGGAAAATACTCCTAAACTTGAGGTATGATCGCTTTGTCAACCCTCCCATACCTAAACTTGGCAAATTGCATAGGGTCTTTGAGCACTTGTTTATTTTGATGAGGTAGTTTGGATGTACATGCTTGGATGGAAGTTTTATTGATTGGATTTACTTATCATGATGCATTTGACTTGATATCCTTGGAGGGCGTATTCATTGTCTTTGCAGGACCCAATTGGTGGACATATTTGGAAGAACAAGCCTAGCTTGGGCTTCCTTCAGGCTTGAAGCCCACAGGTTGAATGCCATGTCCCACACACCAGACGACAATGAAAACCTTTGGAGGCATGAGGAGACACCTTGGAGGACCTAACCCAACACTTTGCTAGCCCAACAATTTTCTCTTGAGTCTAAAATGTCACTTTTGAGAAGGTTGATGACACCCTAGGGCAGGGGTTGGGGTGATGGTGTTGGATGACTTGACACTTGGCATGTTTTGAGGGTTTGACTTGGAGGAGAAGGCCTAACACATGAGAGGAAGGCCCTAGAGGGCCGAACGAATTTCACTTTCCATTCCAACAACTTGAAAAAGTGCCAAAACATTTCCCTAAAGGGGTGACATCATGCTTCTTTAGGGTTCTTATGTGCATTTTTAAAAGTTAAATTGAAATTTGTATTGTAAAGGGGAAAAGTAAGGGTTGTTGTCCCCTTACTTTGTGGTTTACCCTAATTTTAAGTGGACAAACACTTGTAGTAGGATTTGTATAAATAGAGATCATTTCATTTCATTTTCATATCATAGCTCTTCCATTGTGAGAAGACTAGTGGTTGAAATTTGCGCCCTACTTCGGAAATTTGGTATCTCTCTCTTGTGCAAATGATTTTTGGTGATTATTTCTTGGTGAATGCTTGGGATAAGGTGGTGTGCACCTCTTGGAGACTTCTTCTCTTGCTTATGAATGGTAATTTGCTTGGTGAACTAGGGTTTATTCTTGCATCTCTCTTGAAATTGGTAAGGAAAATCTGCAATTGTTAATTCTTCTTGCTCTTTTCATTGTTATTGTTGGTTGAAACCCTAGGAGGAGTATAAGTGTATACACCCTCCATTAAGCTTCATTTCATTTGCTATTTTACAAGTATTTTGTTGCAAGGTTGTTAGGAGGAGTACAAGGGCGTACACCCTCCTTGATTTACCTTTGTTTGATTTGCATACCCTAGGGAGTAAGAGGGTTTACATGCATAAGGATTTTATTGATCTAACTCATGCTTTCAAGACTTCATTCACCCATTTTTAAAATTCATTATGTTATAGCAAGATTTTCCTCTCCCCGTGCAACTTGCTTAGAAGGCATTTTCCATTTCCCTATGCAGACTTGAAGTCCCCTTTTTGCAATTCCCATAGCTAAAAAACATATTTTTCCACATAAACGCGCCCTAATAGCTATATAGCATGCATATACGTAGGTCGCACCATTACAGCCCGCGTACATCGGGTTTTGTACCCAAAATTAAAAAATGGTGTCGGGTTTCCATGTCACGTCACGAGATCCATGATCCTTGACCTTCCATATATTGGAAACGTTCCGACTCGGCCCTTCATATCCATTTGAAGGTTATAAATGGGCCATATCCAAGTTGTGGAAAAGGGGAGAAGAATTCAACTTTGGGAGCAAAGTTACTCTGGAGAAATTATTCACTTCATATTCAGTATGCATCCATTTTGTCCTTTTAAGTCTGAACACATTGTTTAGCCTCGAAGCTCTTCCTTATTTGATGGATAATCTCATTGTCTCTCTTATATGAGCTTGGCTTTGGTGGAGGATTGAAGTGGTGGAGGCCCAGTTGGAAGGGACTTAGTTTCTCGGTTCCGAACGTGCCGACACGAAAGTTTTTCATTCATACACTTCTGTTGATTACATTTTAATAGAAATACCCTTTTCTCGTCTAATTAATGTCTTGCAAATATTTGAATTGTTATTCCATGGGCATATTTGTTATCAATAATGATGGATTATGCTATTATATGTGCTAACTTTATATATTATCACCATATGTTCATGTATCTTGGTTGTTGAGGACAAGTTGTCGGTATATAACTTTGAGTCAAGTGCTCAACGGTGGACTTCACCGAACGTGTGGACAAGGTAGGCTCTTTATCTTGTCTTGTTAGCATGTTTATTTATATAGCATACTTGAGATTAGAGTTTATTTCTGCAGTTATTTCCGTCTGTTGTGGTTTACCCCATGCCATAGAGTGATTTTCCTTATAACACATTAATCTGAAGTTTGCATTGGTAAACGTGATTTAGTGAGATATTAATATTGTTCAAGTTGGAATCTATTGTTGATGCTTTGAGGTTGCTAAAGCCTCTAGGGCATCTTAGTCTACTTAGTATTTTGGGATCTATAACTAAATTAAAGCTACAACCATTAGGGTTGCAACAAACCACTCTCTTTTTTATTCATAACTCACATTTCGACCGTCAAAATTTGCTGGCAAACTGCCATAATACTCTAGTAATCTCAACACACTTTTGGGGTGGTTTACTTGTACTTTTTGTGGGTTGATTTTTTGTTGTTGTAGCAATATTTTGCTACAGCCATAAGGCTAATAATATATCTCTGCAATACTTGTTTACAACAGCCTTGTTTTGTTGTTAGAGTCTTATGCTTTCACACTTGAGTTATTCTAGTACTTTCTAGCTTATCTCTTGCATTATTTAATAGACTTTTAGCATCTTATTAGCAGATTTTAACTATCAGTTATTTGTTGATATATATTATTTTTTATTGTTGCAAATAGGGGCAACAAGCTTAACTTGTTTGTCCACTTAACATATAGCTTGTATACTTGGTGTTTCTTATGTCTTGGGAAGGCACTATCATCATCTGCAGGTACTCAAACTTCTTGGAAACCATTGGCCACTACCAAGAATCATTTCCAAGTTACTTTCCATTTGGCAACTTGACCTATAGGGGAACCCATTCATAAATATCACTTTCCATCTCATCTCCCCCTTAGGGTCACCCGAGATTCCCCCATTGTGTTGGATTTATCCTTCACTAAAGCGAGGATAGTGGGTAAACTCTCCCACCATTGTCGCCATCCAGTGGATTGGGTCAGGCTTCTCCCAACCTACAGTTTGCACGATAACAAGCTTGAAAAAAAGGTGCAATTGGTAGCACCTCTTTTCGATTTGGGGGTTGATTTTTAAGATTTTGGTTGCAACTATACCAGTTGTTAAGGTCATGGTTTCCAAAAAGTTGCAATTTTAGCCTTGAAGAAAAAGGGTATGACTGGTAGTACCACTTTTCGATTTGAGGGTGGATTATAAGATTATTACTGCAACGATACCAGTTGTTAAGGCCACAATTTAAAAAAAAAATGTAATTTTAGCCCCCCCAAAAAGGGGGTGCTACTAGTAGCATCAATTATTTATTCGGGGGTCGATTTTAAGTTTTTGGTTGCAATGATATTGGTTGTTACAGGGGTGGTTTTAAACAAGTTGTGATTTTAACCCTAAAAAAAGGGAGTGCTACTGGTAGCACCATTCTTTGATTTGGGGATTATTTTAAGGTCTTTGCTTGCAACATTAATGGTTGTCAAGGCCACGGTTGCAAGAGGTTGTAATTTTAACCTTGGAAAAAAGGGTGATTTTGGAAGCGCCACTTTTCAAAATGGGGGTAAGAAAACCACTTAATGTGACCTATCAGAAATAAAAACTCTAGAGGATTCTTGTCAAGTTGGTAATTGTGTTTAAATGCAATAACTGCAACAATAAGGCATCATACTCAATCCTTAACATATTGAATACATGAGCTTACATCAAACAACAATCAAAATCATCTTAGCTCATAATGAATACAAGGGTTCATCAACTTTCCTATCAATAAGGCCACTTCCTACATAAGTACACCGTGAGATGCTACAATACCATCAAAATG
Source organism: Picea mariana (assembly GCA_032191745.1). Taxonomy (NCBI): domain Eukaryota; kingdom Viridiplantae; phylum Streptophyta; class Pinopsida; order Pinales; family Pinaceae; genus Picea; species Picea mariana. Next base: position 20,827 of record JASDQU010241436.1, read on the forward strand.
GTAAGGATCGTGGAAATAGTTCCCAATTTAATTTTGAATTATACTTATCCTTTTTGTATTCAATTGAGGCTTAATTAAGACCTTAATCATTACCCATAACTAATATAGAATTTAAGAGAAAAATCATTGTGGTTTTACATCGCCTCATATGACAAGAAAGGAAAGAAACATTGTTTTATTGAGCAAACCATGATTGCTAGAACCCAAAATGATTTGTCAAGTCTTACACAAATAAGTATGACTAGGTAAGTAATCTAATGGCCACTGTTTTTCCTGCATGTGCAATTTTTTTGGCATTGGAGCAAGGTAAGCAAATCCATGGTTATGCAATAAAACATGGATTTGTTGTTTAAGTGAATCCAATGTTGTTGTGGGAAATAGGCTTGCATTACAAGGAAAACACTATGTAGTGGATGTCTTGGGGAGGTTTTTATTGTTACAAGATTGGGCAAAATTTTCAAAAAGCCCATGTTTTTTAGAACAAGGTTTTAGCGAAGGATTTAGTCAATGTTCAATGTAACACAAAATATTGGGTACCTAGAAGTTGTAATAAAAGTTTTTTCCTAATGTGTTTAAAATATTAAGGTGCATCAGTGCACACATATTTTAGTGTGCACCGATGCATTTTAATATACATTGAAAGATTCAATGTTTTTTTTATGCATAAAATGCACTTGTCTATTTAAGCTATTATAGAAAAACTAATGTGACTTATCTATATTGTGTATATGTGTAAAAGAAAAACTTAAATGCACCAATGCTTAAATAGATATAAAACACACTATTGATTTCAAATGAATACAATCCATTGATATGTTTCAATGTTGAAGTGTTTTGCATTGCGACTATGCAAATGAAGCTTGTTTCTTTTATAAAATTTCTATTGATCACCAAAAAATTAACATTTATGATTAATGGAAATATTGTTGTCATTGATGTCAAAGACAGGGGGAGACTACAAATGTCGAAGATAAATATTGCAAGATGTATATTGTTGGAAATATTTTTTTTGGATTTTTGATGCTCGGTTTGGATACCCTATCTTTGAAGGAATTTTTACTCTGAAGACCTAGCTCAAATGGGAGCATATGATATATGGTTGAAAATATTATTCGAGACCTTTATAATGGAATATGGCACTCCCTCTAACTCCATAGCAATGAGGAGATATGAAATATTTTGTCAATTCAACCCAGCCAGAAAGTACAGGCCGACCCAACCAGTTTTACAAGTAGGCCCATAAGTGAACGCAAAAACACTATAAATACATGATAGATGTGTGCATTTGAAGAGCATCCAAGAAAGAAGAGCAAGCAAAAGTGCACAAAAGAGATTTGAGGTGCACAAAAGGAGCTAGGGAGTATTATTTGGGTCTAGAGGTGCATAAGAGGAGTTTTCTTGGAGTTTTTAAGGGTGCGCTATGAAGGCCTAATGTCTATGATGCTGCAAAGTGTGTTGTTTTGAGGTTGTGATGTCGTAGCCTGGAATTATATTATCAGAATGATGCTATGAGGTTCGGTAGGGCATGAAGGCTAAATCTGACTAGGGTTTGAAGCTATGTTTGAAGTATGAAACATGTAGGTGAAGTCAGAGGTACTCTATGTATGAATATCTTAGATTGGTACCTATACAGGTCTTACTGAGTTGGTGCTTGGTTGAGGAGATTCGTGTCTCCAGTAGGTTGGTGCCTACACATTATCTTGTTGAGTTGGTGCTCAGCTGAAGAGATTGGTGTCTCCAGTAGGTTGGTTCCTACACAATAACTTGTTGAGTTGGTGCCCATCAGAAGATATTGGTGTCTCTAGTAGGTTGGTGCCTACAAGATTTGTAACATTAGGTTGGTGCCTACAAACATTTACAAAGATAAGTTTTTGTGGTTCTCTCACACAAGGGTTTCCAAATTAAACTCTATGCACCGTGATTTGAGTTTACATGCATTTATTGTTTTAAAGTTAATGAATGATTGATGAATGCTCGTTTAAAGTAAAAAGTACCTTATATTGATTCACCCCCCACCCCCCCTTAGTATAAGCATAAGTACAACAATTGGTATCACAACAGTTTTCTTTGGAAATAATCTAACCATTGGAAGGTAGATATCGAGAGCACACATGTCCAGTCAAGAAGGTTTCTCCACAAATAGTAGCTCGTCCGAAGAAAGTGATGGATATGTTTCTAATATTAAAAAAGAAGAATTCTTCTTCATGGCCATGGATACAAAGTCTACTAATATAGAAAATGAAGACAATTGAAAAGAAAAATTAGATTCAAAAGAAGAAGACATTGATGGGGAAGTGAATCTTGAAGCATAACTTGTTAATGCCTTAGAAGAAATAGACATACTCAGGGGAAAGAATAAAAAGTAGAAAGATAAATTAGATAAATATGAAAAGAAGGATCATGATCTTAATGAAACAGAAAAAAACAGTTATCATCCTAAAGAATCAACTAGAAGAGGCAAATAGGATAGAAGAAGTGGTGAGAAGCTAGTTGAAAGAAAAGGAAGAAAATTGTGAGAAGATAGAGGCTGAAATCGTTTCCTTAACAAAGGAACTAGAGAAAACAATTTATCAGTTTAGTAGAAGCTTGGATTTTGGAAAAAGTATTGAAATTTTAGATAATATTCTCAATTGCCAAAGGTCACCATTCATCAAGACATGTTTTGGCTATGACGAAAATAAAAATACCCTCAAGGGAGATGCAAGCACTAAGGTCACAAAGCCATTAGAAAAGGAAAATGAAGAAAAGGATAAAAACTATGCTAATATTCTCAAAGGTCCCATCAACAATGAAAGCAACAACAGGAAAGGAAATGATGACCAACAAAAACTTGATTCTTCTTCTAAGAACAACAAGAATGAGTTCATAAGAGTTGTTCCACCGAGAAGGCCTTTCACAACCTGGTACCAAGATCTCTTTCTTTTTTTTTATAACTAAAACGGTTATGTATTTTATTAAATGGAATTCCAGCTGGCCGGAGCCTTACATCTTTCTTAGGCGTCTTCTGCCTTCTGCATTCTTTTACGAGCTGCTGTCCTTTTCAAGGAATACATTTTTTAACTGGATCCCCACCGTTTACGTTGAGTTCTCCTTGGGCCAAGAGGCAGCCTTCGTTGGCTAGTTTGTCTGCTTCTTTGTTTGAATCTCTGAGAATATGGTAGCACTTGAAGGAGGTAAAGTATTTTAGAATGTGTCTTAACCTTTGCAGATTCTTGTTAAGGCCAGCATCTTTAAACTGTCCTCTTGAATGAATTATTTTGATCAAGATCTCGGAATCTCCAAATGCTTGTAGCTCCCGGTGTCCTCTTTCCCTGGCTATCTGGAAAACTTTGATCAAACTCAGGATTTCTGCTTGATTGTTGGTTCGCTGTCCAAGACCCCAGCAAAAGGTTGCTAGTATTTTCCCTTCGCTGGAATAAATGATTCCTCCGGCGCCCGCTGTCCCAGGGTTTCCTTTGGAGGCACCATCGAAGAAGACTGAAGTTATGCCTTGTTTTTGCCACCAACTCTAGAATATGTCATGATTGTCTCTTAACCTCCATTCTGTTTCAAGATGGGGTTTTTCCGCGCTATGGGTTCGAAGATTCAACACGGAGGAGCCGAGCCACTCCTTTTCTTCTTGCTGTATCGAGGTATCGATTTTGTGATTTTGGGAGCTCAAAATTTCTAGAAGGAGACCTTTTTCTTTCTCTGCTACCATGTTGGGGGTCCATTCTATTTTGTTGAAAATTTGCTCATTTCTTGCTAGCCATAGCTTCCAACACACGTACTTGGGGATGGAGATCTAGATTCTGGCCCATAATGTTTTCAGGGAGAGCGAAAGGTAACTATCCTTCCAACCAGTAAATAGATCCACTACTGAGATGTTGGTGGGAACAGCGACCTTGAGGCCTTGGAGTGTAAGCTGCCAGACTTTGTTTGCGAAATGACAGCCTACAAATAAGTGATTCGAGGTTTCCATGGCTTCTCTGCAGAGAGAACATCTGTGTGGTCCGGCAATATTTCTTTTCAATAAATTTTCTCCCGTCAAAATCTTTCTGTGCATTAGTGTCCAGAAGAAGAAATTTACCTTCGGGATCGTCATCGAGTCCCATACCTCCAACCAAAACCTTGCCAGGAGTGGTCTATTTCGTTGTTGCTAGAGCAGAGCATAGCCTCTAGCTGCTGTATAAGTTCCTGTGGATCCCCATCCCTAGGTGTCTTTTTCTGTCATATGCACAGGAGCTGCCTCTCGAAGCTCTGCTTTGAGCATCTCAAGTTGCTGAAGGAGGCGATCTGGGACATTGCCGAATTGCCACTCTGTCCAGGATCCGTCTTCATCCCACTTTGATATGTCAAAAATTTGTTGGATACCTCTGCTCTCAAGAAAATCGTGAATTTCCCTCAGGCCAGCAATTGATGCAATAGGCGGGTTCCCCATTATCCTATCAGTCCAGAGTTTGGTGCATTTTCCATTGCGAGGGACTCGGTACAAGTGTTGATTAAAAAATCACACCCCTTTGATGCACAACTACCATAAAATCGTGGTCTTCCTACTCACTGCGTTTTGGAGATTTCGAATTTTGGCATTTGGGATGTATCTGTGTTTTAATGTTTTGCTGACAGGATGTGAGGGGTCGCTATGCATCTTCCAAAAGATTTTGCAGCCCAGAGCTGTGTTTGCAAGAGCTGGGTCACGAATCTGTAGTCCACCTTCTCTCAAGGGCCGCTTGGCTGTCTCCCAATTGACTAAATGAAATTTTCTTTGGTTCCCTTTCCCACCATGCCACAGGAAATCTCTCAAGAGTTTGTTGATCTGCCCTACTATCGAATTGGGCGCTAAGAGATAGGACGCTTGATATATCAGCAATGAGGAGATAACTG
>JASDQU010241436.1:44610-64040 GCA_032191745.1 Picea mariana
CCATTCATAAATATCACTTTTCATCTCATTTCCCCCTTAGAGTCACCTGAGATTCCCCCATTGTGTTGGATTTATCCTTCACTAAAGTGAGGGGAGGGTTTATCTGAGGTGATAGTGGGTAAAATCTCCCACCATTGTCGTCATCCAGTGGAGTGGGTCAGGCTTTTCCCAATCTACAGTTTGCACGATAACGAGATTGAAAAGAAGGTGCAATTGGTAGCACCTCTTTTCAATTTGGGGGTTGATTTTTAAGATTTTGGTTGCAACTATACTAGTTGTTAAGGTCACGATTTCCAAAAAGTTGTAATTTTAGCCTCTAAGAAAAAGGGTACAACTGGTAGTACCACTTTTCGATTTGAGTGTGGATTATAAGATTATTATTGCCACGATACCAGTTGTTAAGGCCACAATTTAAAAATAAAAAATGTAATTTTAGCCCCCCAAAAAAGGGGGTGCTACTAGTAGCATCAATTTTTTATTCGGGGGTCGATTTTAAGTTTTTTGTTGCAATGATATTGGTTGTTACAGGGGTGGTTTTAAACAAGTTGTGATTTTAACCCCGAAAAAAGGGAGTGCTACTGGTAGCACCATTTTTTGATTTGGGGATTATTTTAAGGTATTTGCTTGCAACAATATTGGTTGTCAAGGCCACGGTTGCAAAAGGTTGTAATTTTAACCTTGGAAAAGAGGGTGATTTTGGAAGCGCCACTTTTCAAAATGGGGGTAAAAAAACCACTTAATATGACCTATAAAAAATAAAAACTCTAGAGGATTCTTGTCAAGTTGGTAATTGTGTTTAAATGTAATAACTGCAACAATAAGGCATCATACTCAATCCTTAACATATTAAATACATGAGCCTACATCAAACAACAATCAAATTCATCTTAGCTCATAATGAATACAAGGGTTCATCAACTTTCCTATCAATAAGGTCACTTCTTACATAAGTACACCATGAGATGCTACAATACCATCAAAATGGTAAGGATCATGGAAATAGTTCTCAATTTAATTTTGAATTATACTTATCCTTTTTGTATTCAATTGAGACCTAATTAAGACCTTAATGATTACCCATAACTAATATAGAATTTAAGAGAAAATTCATCGTGGTTTTACATTGCCTCCTATGCCAAGAGAGGAAAGAAACATATTTTTATTGAGCAAACCATGATTGCTAGAATCCAAAATGATTTGTCAAGGCTTACACAAATAAGTATGACCAGGTAAGTAATCTAATGGCTATTGTTTTTCCTGCATGTGCAATTTTTTTTTCTTTGGAGCAAGGTAAGAAAATCCATGGTTATGCAATAAAACATGGATTTGTTGTTTAAGTGGATCCAATGTTGTTGTGGGAAAAAGGCTTGCATTACAAGGAAAACACTATGTAGTGGATGTTTTGGGGAGGTTTTTATTGTTCCAAGATTGAGCAAAATTTTCAAAAAGCCTATGGTTTTTAGAACAAGGTTTTAGCGAAGGATTTAGTCAATGTTCAATGTAACAAAAAAAATTGGGTACCTAGAAGTTGTAATAAAAGTGTTTTCCCGATGTGTTTAAAATATTAAGGTGCATCAGTGCACGCATATTTTAGTGTGCACCGGTGCATTTTAATATACATTGAAAGATTCAATGTTTTTTTTATGCATAAAATGCACTCATCTATTTAAGCCATTATAGAAAAACTAATGTGACTTATCTATTATTGTGTATATGTGTAAAAGAACAACTTAAATGCACCAATGCTTAAATAGATATAAAACACACTATTGATTTATTTATTTTTGTAAGTGAGTGTGAGTTCCTGTATTACTGAAAGAGATTATGATACAAAAAGAGGAGGAATCCCTTGATCTGCCAAAACAAAAACTAGATCAGGGACTCCAGAGTTGCACTTTCTAAGATAGCAGAGGGGTAGGGCTAGGCCACCACTAGAAAACACACTATTGATTTCAAATGAATACAATCCATTGATATGTTTCAATGTTGAATTGTTTTGCATTGCGACTATGCAAATGAAGCTTGTTTCTTTTATATAATTTCTATTAATCACCAAAAAATTAACATTTATTATTTTTGGAAATATTGTTGTCATTGATGTCAAAGACAGGGGGAGACTACAAATGTCGAAGATAAAGATTGCAAGATGGATATTGTTGGAAATATTGTTTTTGGATTTTTGATGCTTCGTTTGGATACCCTATCTTTGAAGGAATTTTTACTCTGAAGACCTAGCTCAAATGGGAGCATATGATATATGGTTGAAAATATTATCTAAGACATTTATAATGGAATATGGCACTCCCTCTAACTCCATTGCAATGAGGAGATATGAAATAGTTTGTCAAGTCAACCCAGCCAGAAAGTACCGGACGACCCAGCCAGTTTTACAAGTCAGTCCCATAAGTGAACGCAAAATCACTATAAATACATGATAGATGTGTGCATTTGAAGAGCATTCAAGAAAGAAGAGCAAGCAAAAGTGCACAAAAGAGATTTGAGGTGCACAAAATGAGCTAGGGAGTATTATTTGGGTCTAAAGGTGCATAAGAGGAGTTTTCTTGGAGTTTTTAAGGGTGCACTGTGAAGGCCTAAGGTCTATGATGCTGCAAAGTGTGTTGTTTTGAGGTTGTGATGTCGCAGCCTGGAATTATATTATGGGAATGATGCTATGAGGTTTGGTAGGGCATGAAGGCTAAATCTGACTAGGGTTTGAAGCTATGTTTGAAGTATGAAACATGTAGGTGAAGTCAGAAGTACTCTATGTATGAATATCTTAGATTGGTACCTATACATGTCTTACTGAGTTGGTGTTTGGTTGAGGAGATTGGTGTCTCCAGTAGGTTGGTGCCTACACATTATCTTGTTGAGTCGGTGCTCAACTGAAGAGATTGGTGTCTCTAGTAGGTTGGTTCCTACACAATAACTTGTTGAGTTGGTGCCCAGCAGAAGATATTGGTGTCTCTAGTAGGTTGGTTCCTACAAGCTTTGTAACATTAGGTTGGTGCCTACAAAAATTTATAAAGATAAGCTTTTGTGGTTCTCTCGCACAAGGGTTTCCAAATTAAACTTTATGCACTGTGATTTGAGTTTACATGCATTTATTGTTTTAAATTTAATAAATGATTGATGAATGCTCATTTAAAGTAAAAAGTACCTTATATTGATTCACCCCCCCACCCCCCCTCAGTATAAGCATAAGTACAACAATTGGTATCAGAGCAATTTTCTTCGAAAATAATCTAACCATTGGAAGGTAGATCTCGAGAACACACATGTCCGGTCAAGAAGGTTTCTCCACAAATAGTAGCTCGTCTGAAGAAAGTGATGGATATGTTTCTAATATTAAAAAAGAAGAATTCTTCTTCATGGCCATGGATACAAAGTCTACTAATATAGAAAATGAAGACAATCAAAAAGAAAAATCAGATTCAAAAGAAGAAGACATTGATGGGGAAGTGAATCTTGAAGCATAACTTGTTAATGCCTTAGAAGAAATAGACATACTCAGGGGAAAGAATAAAAAGTAAAAAGAGAAATTACATAAATATGAAAAGAAGGATCATGATCTTAATGAAACAGAAAAAAACAGTTATGATTCTAAAGACTCAACTAGAAGAGGAAAAAAGGATAGAAGAAGTGGTGAGAAGGTAGTTGAAAGAAAAGGAAGAAAATTGCGAGAAGATAGAGGCTAAAATCGTTTCCTTAAGAAAGGAACTAGAGAAAAAAATTTATCAGTTTAGTAGAAGCTTGGATTTTGGAAAAAGTATTGAAATTTTAGATAATATTCTCAGTCGCCAAAGGTCACCATTCATCAAGACAAGTCTTGGCTACGACAAAAATCAAAAGGCCCTCGAAGGAGATGCAATCACTAAGGTCACAAAGCCATTAGAAAAGGAAAATGAAGAAAAGGATAAAAACTATGCTAATATTCTCAAAGGTCGCATCAACAATGAAAGCAACAACATGAAAGGAAATGATGACCAACAAAAACTTGATTCTTCTTTCAAGAACAACAAGAATGAGTTCATAAGAGTTGTTCCACTGAGAAGGCCTTTCACAACCTGGTACCAAAATCTCTTTCTTGGCTGTTGTTTTTTCTTCCAATAATTTTGGTCATAAAGCACTAGATTGTAGAGCTTATGCAAGAAGTGATCATGTGAGAGATAGAAATAAAGGTTCTTATAAGACCTCAAAGAATTATTGTGTGAAAAACAAATCCATAAGTTCGCATGGGTTTGATGATAGAAACTACAATTCATTTTCCCCCCTACTTGATTACAATATTGAATGTTATAAGTGCAATAACTATGGGCACATAGCATGTGATTATAGAAGCAACATAATAAATTCTTCTAAACAAAGTAGGGAAGAAGAGTTCTTACCACGCATAGAGAAGAATACACAAAGGTGTGTTAAAGGAAGCAAGAAGAGCTAAAGAAGGAAGAATGTGGAATTGCAATGTATGCTCAAGACAAAGGAAGTCAATGGTACATTGATAGTGGATGTTCAAAACTCATGACAGTGGATCATAACAAATTTCTCACCCTAAAGGAAGAAAAAGGAGGCAACATTACCTTTGGGGATAATGCTTCTACAAGGATAGTTAGAAAAGGTACTTTTAGTCTTGATAATGGAAATACTAAAAAACATAATATCTTGTATGTTGAAAGGTTATAACACGATATTCTAAGTGTGAGTCAAATATGTGATCAAGGTTACAACCTCACATTTCATTATAAAGGATGTGAGATAAGGAAATTAGGTTTAGGAAGATTAATGGCAAATGCAAACATAACCCCAAGCGATGTATACGTTCTGAATGAAGTCAAAGAAGAAAAATATTGTATGGGGCAAGTAAATGGAAGTTGGTTATGGTATAGAAGGATGGGTCATATAAATTTGAAAATCTAGTAAAACTTAGCAAGACACATGCAGTAAGAGATATGCCAAGGATATCAAAACATACCGACACTATTTGCAAGCCATGTCAGCATGGGAAGAAGATGAGAGTTAGTTTTATAACAAAAGAGCACTCAACATCAAAGCCATTTGAACTTGTACACACAAACCTTGACGAGCCAACAAGAACATAAACTTTAAAAAGTGACAATTATTTTATGTTGCTTATTGATGATTACACAAGAATGACATGGGTTACATTTATTAAAGAAAAATCTGAAACATTTGAGATGTTTAAAGCTTTCAAAGCCCTAGTTGAAAATGAGACTGATTAAAAAATCAAGTGCTTAAGATTAGATGGAGGAGGTGAGTTTACCTCTTATGAATTTTATGAATTCTATGAGAATCGTGGAATCAAGATACATTTTTCAATGGCAAGGAATCCACAAAAAAATGGAGTTGTAGAAAGGAAGAACATAACTCTACAAGAAATGGCTAGAACAATGTTGAATGAAGTCCAATTACCAAACACCTTTTGGAGAGAATCAGTCAGCACAATAGTCTAAATTTTGAATAGAGCACAAATTAGAGTGAACAACAACAAGACGCCTTATGGATTATGGAAAGTTAGACCAACTACAGTCAAATACTCCAAAGTATTTGGGAGCAAGTGCTATATAAAGAGAAATGAAGATAATTTAGGCAAGTTTTATTCCACAACATATGAAGGTGTCTTTTTTGGCTATGGATCTGGAAGTAAGGCCTACAAATGCTACAACAAAAGATTATGCAAGGTTGTAGATAATATTGATGTAAGAGTGGATGAAGCAATACCTCAAAAGGAAAACTCACAAAGAAATGAAGATCTAGAGAAGATAATCTACAGAGAACAAGAAAAGGAATGATAAGAAGAAGAAGAAAAGAAAGAACAAGAAGAAATAGAACACCGATATCCAAAGACACCATCCAGATTTGTTGAAAAGCATCATCCATAAAATTAGATTCTTGGTGATATATATACATGAGTTCAGACTAGAAGAAGATTGAACGTTTCTTTGCTATCTAAAATAGAGCCCAAGAACTTTGCACAAGCTAGTGAAGATAAGCACCGGGTTAATGCTATGAAAGAATAAATAAATTAGATTGAGAAGAATGAGACATGGGAACTTGTGCCCAGACCAAAAGACGAGAATGTGATTGGCACCAAATGAGTTTTCAAAAACAAATTGGATGAATATGGATGAATAGTAAGAAATAAAGTAAGATTGGTTTGTAAAGGGTATGCTCAAGTTGAGGGTATTGACTTTGAAGAAACCTTTGTTGTAGTTGCAAGATTATAAATAATCAGATTGTTTTTGGCACTTGTGTGTTTCAAGAATTTCAAAGTCTATCAAATGGATGTCAAGTCAACCTTTCTAAATGGAAATTTAGAAGAATAATTATATATTGAACAACCAAAAGGATTTCAATTGTCAGAAAACAAAGATCATGTATGCAAATTGAAGAAAACACTCTATGGACTAAAGCAAGCTCCCAGAGCTTGGTATTGAAGACTTGAAAAATACCTACAACAACAAGGTTTCAAAAGAGGAGTTGTAGAAAACAATTTTTACATCAAAACAAACAATCAAATTTTGTTAATCATTGTGGTTTATGTGGATGATATCGTATTTGAAAGTAATGATGATAGAATGAGCCAAAAGTTGTAGAAGAAATGCAAAATAATTTGAGATGTCCTTGCTTGGAGAATTGTCATTCTTTCTAGGGTTGTAGATTTCTCGATTCAGCAAAGGCATATTCGTTTCTCAGTATCAAGGAAATGTTGAATAAATTCAAAATGGAAGAATGTGTAATTGTCAATACACCCATGATCACAGGATGTAAGTTGAGAAAAGATGATGACTCTCTAGAAGCAAATCAAACATTGTACAAGTCAGTGATTGACAACCTAGTATATGTGACAACATCAAGGCTAGACATCATGTGAGTAGTGGGATTGGTTGTAAGATTTCAATCTGCACCAAAGGAGACACATGTGCAAGTAGTAAAAAGAATTAAGATATTTGAAGGGCACATTGGACTTTGGCTTGTGGTATTCAAGAAGTAAGGACTTCACTCTAACAACATATACATATGCAAATTGGACAAGAGATATTGATGACAAGAAAAGTACGAGTAGAGGAGCATTCTTTCTAGGCAATTTTCTAGTATCATGGTTGAGAAAGAAGCAAGATTCAATCTCTCTATCGACAACAGAAGCCGAATATATTGCAATAGGAGCATGTTGCACACAAGTTCTACGGATGAATCAGACATTGAAGGATATCAAGGTAGAATATGATCAACCAATCTCAATCATTTGCGACAACATAAGTGAAATCAACATTTCAAAGAATCATGTTATGCACTCAAAGACAAATCATATTCCCATTAAGTACCACTTCCTAAGAGAATAGGTAGTCGAGCAAAGTGTCAAGCTGGAATACATTACCACCAAAGAAAAAGTTGCAGATATTTTTACCAAACCCCTTCCCAGAGACACATTTAAATATCTCAGACAAAAGTTGGGAGTGATATCCTTCTCATCTCGCCAGTGAAGGGAAGCACAAACTTAGGGTAAGAAACCCTTTTCCATTCATGTCAAAGGGGGAGAAGTTGTAGACATGGGAAGAATTGCAGACACAAGGAGAGTTGCAAACAAGGGGAGTATTACATAATTGACTAGGGGTTGCCATCAATGAAAAGGGGGAGATTGTTGGAAATATTGTTGTCATTGATGTCAGAGATAGGGGGAGACTACATAAGTCCAAGACAAAGATTGCAAAATGGAGATTGTTGGAAATATTGTTTTTGTATTTTTGATGCTCAAATTAGATACCCTATCTTTGAAGGCCTTTTTAATCTAAATACCTAGTTCAAATGGGAGCATGGAATATATGGTTGAAAATATTATTACGATACCTTTCCAATGGTATATGGCACTCCCTCTAACTCCATAGGAATGAGGAGATATGAAAGATTTTGTTAGGTCAACCCAGCTAGAAAGTAAAGGTCGACCCAAACAATTTTACAAGTCGGCCCCATAACTGAATGTTGAAACATTATAAATACATGATAGATGTGTGCATTTGAATAGCATCCAAGCAAGAAGAGAAAGCACAAGTGTGCATAAGAGATATAAGGTGCACAAGAGGAGCTAGGGAGTATTCTTGGGGTATAAAGGTGCGCAAGAGGAGTTTTATGAGTTTTTAAGGGTATGCTATGAAGGACTATGGTCTATGATGCTGCAAAGTGCGTTGTTTTGAGGTTGTGATGTTGCAGTTTGGAATTATATTACGGGAATGATGCTATGAGGTTTGCTAGGGGATGAAGGCTAAATCTAACTAGGGTTTGAAGCTATGTTCGAAGTATGAAGCATACAGGTCAAGTCAAAAGTATTATGTGTATGAAGATATTAGACTGGTACCTATACAGGTCTTACTGAGTTGGTGCTCAGTTGAGGATATTGGTGTCTCCAGTAGGTTGGTGCCTACAGAATATCTTGCTAAGTTGGTGCTCAATTGAAGAGATTGGTGTCTCTAGTAGGTTGGTACCTACACAATATCTTGTTGAGTTGGTGCTCAACTGAAAATATTGGTGTCTCTAGTAGGTTGGTGCCTACAAGCGTTGTAATGGTAGGTTGGTTCCTACATACATTTATAAAGATAAGTTTTTGTAGTTCTCTCCCACAAGGGTTTCCAAATTAAACTCTGTGTACTATGATTTGAGTTTGCATGCATTTACTGTTTTAAAGTTAATGATTGATCTATGAATGCTCATTTAAAGTTAAAAATACCTTATATTGATTCACCCCCCCTTCTTAGTATAAGCATAAGTACATCAATTATAATAATATTTATTTTTATAGTTTAATGAATGTGTTTAAATATGATCATTGAATTAATGTATTGTATCACTTAAACAAGTATACCAATGGATTACACCGATATTCATTGTAATAATGTAAACCATCCATATATTTAAACAACGACGTAATATGTTACAAAATTAGATACTACAATAAAAAAGAAAGTCATTTTATTATATACAAATTACAAAACCTTCACTATAAAACGAAACAACATAAAGATCCACAATCATCAAAATGTCAATAAATAATTGTTCATCATACTAATTGGGACAATATATCAACATTAAACAAAATATGTGATTTTTATAGACAAACATTCAAAATATAAAACTTGAAATGTTCAATTATATTGATCATCATTCATCACCCGAACTACTTGCATGCCTAATTTCTTCTTCACTTGCAAAGGATATTGTACTTGGGTTATTTGCAATGTATTGTTAATTGGCTTGATTTTGTTTCGCATATTCACATTCCATCTATAAACATATAAATAAAGTATAATGAGTATATTTATGTTTATAATGGAATATACATGATTGTATAAATCGAAAAGCGTACCATAGTAGTGAGTGTTGAATGGGTTCCTAATTCTTAGATTCATTGGATTGGTTTTTGTACTGTAAGTGAAAATAAATGTTCTTTCCACTACATCCCTCATACTTTTATAATAAAAAAATCCCCTATCTTTAACTTCTAGTAACACTCTAGATGAATCGAGGATAAAAAATAAAACAAAGCTAAATTGAATTTTGGGAAAAAAATATTAAAATATGAAGAAAAGAAATTAGAAAACGGAATTAAAAGCTAAAAAAATTAATAAATAAATTAAAAAAAATCTAAGTGTTTGGTGTGGGTGGTTGTTGTTGGCATTTCTCAAAATTGTTGCTTCCCTCGTTACCCCCCTCCCCACCTACTAACCCACCCCTTGCATCAACACCCTACCGCCACTGCCTCCTCTCTCCCTACCCCACCGCCCTCTTGCTGACACATAAACCCCCACCCCTCCCATATGCCCCATGCCCAACCACCTAAATGAGTGAGGGGCATGTGGGAGGGGTTGGGGAGGGTTAGGAGGTAGGGGAGTAATGGGGGATTGGGCAATTTGTTTTTAATTAATTAATTTTTTTTAATATTTTTATTTTTTTATTTTTTGATGTTTTGAATATTTGTTTTTTTTTTACTTTTTTTTCTTAGATTTTGTTTTTCTAAAATCCAATTTATTTATTTTTTTTAAACCTATTTTTGGGATTTTTAAAATTTGTTTTTGGGTTTGTTTTTTTTTAAGGAGGATGCATGAAGAGTCCTAGGGGATTTCCTTTTTTCTAAGCTATTTTAACATTATGTTGTTTTATTTTTATTTTTAATTTTTTGTCTTTAAAACCACGTCCCTCTTATTTTTGGGTTTTTTTCCATCTAATTTCCCGGTTTTTTTTCCAATTTTTTCATCTTTTATGATTTTGTTTGCAATGGTATCTATGTTTTAGGTTAGTAGTGCCACTTTTTAATTCAGGGCTCGATTTTAAGGTTTTTTTTTTCGGAATGAGGTAGGTCATTAGGGACATAGTTGCAATGTTACCACCCCCCTCCCTCCCCCACAACGGGGTGCTGCTCGTAGCACCAATTTTCTAATTAGGGGACTGGCTTTAAGGTTTTTGTTTGCAATAGTACCAATGATTAAGACCATGGTGCAAAGCATGTTGGAGTTTTAACTTTGAAAAAAATGAAGGTGATTCTGGGAGTACCACTTTTCAATTCGAGGGTTGATCTTAAGGTTTTTGTTCACGACGCTACTATTTGTTAAGACAATGTTTAAAAATAGGTTGCAATTTTAATCTTGAAAAAAATGGATGATTTTGTGAGCATCACTTTTCAATTCGAGGGTTAATTTTAAGGTTTTTGTTCGCAATATTAATGAGATTTAAGGCCATGGTTGCAAAATGTTGTAATTTTAACCCTAAAAATAAAGTGTGATTCCAAGAGCACCACTTATCGGTTCATAGGTTCATTTTGATGTTTTTGACCAAAAAATACGGGTTTTAGGGCTAGAGTTCTCATTTTGAGGTCATAGTTCTCGTCAAGTTCATAATTGCATTAATTGAATTAGTTGCACCATTTCCATTAAAAAGACATTAAAAATATATACTTAAAGTTAGAATGTTACATGTTTCCCAAACTCTCTTTAAAGAATGTAGACACATAAATTACAGTACTCCATAGGATACACAACAATTATTGTAATTTAAAGCTCATGGGATGGGAACTTCTTCCCTTTTTTATAATATTGTCCCTTTTAATATTGATTTCAAGAGAATTATTTCAGCTCACGAGTAAATTAAACTTGATACAATATAATTTTTTAATCAAGTTACATATGTATATTATCATTTGAAATATGTCGACCCTTCCAATCTTTGTCCTCACGCATCCTCTCCCCATCCTTCCACAGATGCACAATCTATGTCACATGGTCAATTAAGGTAGGGGATAAGCAATTCCAATGCATTTTAGGTTGCATTCATACAATGTAGACACGGTGATACATTAACACAACTTTAAATACATTGAAATGTACACAACTAACACATTTTCTCTTATCCCTTACGAAGCATCTTACTCACAATTAGTATTCCAATGTAAACTAGTACTTGTGGTGCACCAAGTTCCAACTTCACCAAGTTGTCCCTTGTCATTTGCAGTAAGTCCCTCCGATTCTAATTTCTTGTTTTTACTGCATATTTATGTTATGCATCTCTTCTCTAACAAGACCCATTGAAATACTAAACTTTTGGGAAGACAAATTTACTATAATTTAGGTTTCACCATTATGGAGATGTTACGTTTTCTATGTAAGACTTTCTATAATTTAGAGCTAATATTGGATATGTAATTGTTAGGTTAGAAGAATATTGACTAGATTTTCTCCCTAATGGACTTTGTCTTTCAGTTGAAAATTCACTTTGCATTGGAGTTGAAGTTCATTATGTTTGGTGATGTGTTTTTTTTGTATATGTGATTCAATGATCCATAAACTTCTTTTAGCTCAAATTTGTTGTGTGTTGGAATTAGTTTGTTGTGTTGGAGTTAAAATTTCATATAATCATGCAACATTTTATAGGTAAAACTATAAATATAACTTAAACGACATATACACAACGACTAAATGTACTTGACTAGTTTTTTATTCTAGAACCTAGGGGTTATGGACCCATCATGCTCTCACTGTGCCACTCCAATTTTGCCATTTTCTTTGCCTCTCTTTCTCTTGCCTTTTATGCTGGCACCTCTACTACTAGGGAATCCACTTCTAGCAGCACTACAATATTTACTTAATCAACTAGATCAACTATAACCAGCTAGGCTTTGGGTATCATAAACTTGGTTATTAGTCACGGGAAGGTGTATGTATCCCTTGCTTATAAAGCACCCATTCTTTACTATATATGGTTCAACAACTACTACTGCAACTAGTTCTTCAACGGGTTTATCGACTGGGCCAACAACTGGATTTGGGGCATATTGAATTCCAATTGGCCTACAAACCTTGATATAGTGCATCACCCTATGCATGAACTGTTGAACATGCATGAAACATATTCTTTATTCTTTTGATCGATTTGTGTTTGTACTATGACTAGAATAAATTACACCAAAATCTTAATTAACATCTCAACTTTACAACTTTGTTCAAATTTATCATACTTGCAATATAAAACACAAAATGAGGGCTTCAAGTATCACCCAACTTTGTCAAGAACATGATTGAAAATATTGGCTATGAAAAAAATGTTAGATAACACTTAATATAATTCAACCACATTTCCATGCCCAACAATCCTCTATTGATATCCAACTACCTTTTATAGTTGGTTTCCTTCATCCAAAATTCACAGCCCTGAATACTTTAAATGAAACATGTCTTTGGATATCTTGTATTACTCTTATGCTCAACTTATATTTCTTTTTAAAATAATTAGGTGTTATGACACCATTGAACCTGACCTATGTCAAAATCACTTTGTTTTCACAAATGAAAACCTTCATTACATATTTTAAATCCTTTTGTACATCCAAATATATGATCTACACTTCAAAGTCATTGCACATCCTAGTAATTACACCATTATTTGTTGATGAACCTCTTGCAAAGTGAACATGATTCCTTTTCATGCAATCAAGGCCAATCTTCTTAATTGACTTGTTAGGAGTTCGTAATGGCTCCGTCATTATAGGCCCACAAAACATATAAAAAATTTCATGTATTTCATTGCCTTCCATCTTTGAAACCACCTTAATAGCGAAGTTCCTTCTTAGTGAATGTAAATTCTCTCTCCATGATGCAAACACCTAAAGCATGGAAAAAATGGATTTATGTGGTTAACAAATCATACTATAATTCATGACAAACCTTAGTCTTCATGAGAAACAAGGGTTTTAATGAAATCATAATTTGGAAACTCCTTTCAAAGGACCCCAACTTTTTACTGTGCAGTTTCTAGGACACAATCAAGCCCAAGGTTGAATTTTAAGAGAAGATCGGCCTCACTGGTTAGAAATTTCTCAAAGCCCTCAATAGAAACCCTTATTTTTTCATTAAGTATTAGTCATATGCTGAAATTGAGGGTTTATTTTCTATAGTTTATTCTTGATATTGAACTAGCCTCCATGGTTTCGAACCCAAAATATGATAAAATTACTGGAAAACTCATTTCCAACCATAGCCTAACTACGTTTGTCATATTTGCCTAAGATTTTAGCTAAGGATGATAAAGTCTTGTTAGGGCTTGTTAAGGATGTAGAGGGGATGGACATTGATAAGGGGTCTAAGGCATTTGCTTTCTCTTTTATTTAGTTGAGCATGCTGAATAGTGACATCGTTAAGCGAAAATTGGAAATTTTGAGATAATTAGGGTTTACAAAGGAGGAAGTTGGGATTTTTCTTAAGAAGTTTCCAAGGCTTCTTGGGTTGTTCGAAGATAAATTGCGGTAGAAACTCAATTTTCTTCTTGAGGAATGGAAGCTTCCTCGTAATGCTATTTTGATTTATGTAGTGGCTTTGAGTATATGTAATGTCCCCACTTTGGGACATCATCACAGTGCAGAGGTTTATGATGACCAGAGTAGCCAGATGGATGTTATAGCGAGTACAGGAGTTATTGAGAGGCATTGTGGGGTCCAACTTGCATTGCTCATCCTATTCCATCATTATGATCCATTTTGCACAGATTGGCTTTGGTTTCGAGGCATTTCGACGATTTCCATGGTTTTGAGTATTTTTGGCTATAAGTCAATTAAATTCACTAAAGAGGTCATTTTGGGCACATTACTTGGAGGAACCTCTCAGTGTAATAGCTCATTGGAATCGGGAGAAGTAACACTACAGGATGGGATGCTAAGAAGTGACTTTCAGTGGCCAGGGAAGCCACAAGGAGAGATAAGGCGATTTTCAGAGGTAAAAAGGTTAATTAATTAATTAAAGTGATTTAATTAATTAATTGATTATTAATAAAATGAAAGTCACTTTGGAGGGACAAGGTGAGCAAGAAGTATAAAAGAAAGGCAAGGGCCTCTACTCATTCATTCATGTATGATCATATTTTGATATCTGGCTTCTAGCTAGTGAGCCCAACATTGGGGGTTTTGAGGGTTTTGACTTAACAAACCCTAGAGGATGATTCAATGGTGAAAGATTCCACCTAGATTGTCCCAAGCTTGGTCTCAGAGATGCAATACTCTCCCACACAATTCTAGCTCGGTTCTACATCAATGCAGGAGGGTTCTACACCAGCCACATGCACAGGAAGAGAAGGGGGGTGCACCATTGGGGGTTTCCAGCGAGGTGGGCGCACCATTTTTGGAGAGAGATTCATTGCAGGTGATTGGCATGGCTTTTGAAGATTCTATCACTTGGGTTTTCATTGCAGGGCCTTGAACATTAAATCTAGTCCATTCATGAGGAGTTTCAGGTGCCATTCAATTTATTAGAAGCATGGGACGAATTGGAGGAGAGGAGCAAACTTCAAAAATTGGTTTCAGTCATTTGCTAGCTCAGATCTTCACCATTTCGCTTGGGACTTCACCAGGGAGGTAACCAAGCCCCGATTTATCATTCTAGTGGTTTTGTGGAGCACTTGGAGGCATCTAGGAGCGAGGTCGATTTATCTAGGGTTTCAGGCACTAGGGGGGTGCACCATATCTTGGAGGAGGTTCAGATCCATAGGGTTTGAGAGAGATCTTGGAGATTCAGACACCTGGGTTGTTCTTTCCATCACCCGATCTATTGTTTGGCATATTTCTTGAGGTGATTGGACACATTTAGCAGCAAGGCCAAATTGTTGAGGAGCTTCAGCATTCCAGCAGGGCGTGACATCTTCCAATGGGGGTTTGGCACTTCATACGGCCCAGATCTACCTTGGTATTGGTCTTCATCTCTTATCTAGCCTTTGGAGGCTTATTTTGTATTATCGGGAGCTTTTTGCAACAACTCTATTGTTTATCTTCTTAGCCATCTGTTGAGCATTCCAGATCGACATCTTCATTGTAGCAGGTTCTTCTATTTCATGAATAAAAGCAGATTTGAGATGTTTTGGCTTGTCTATCATATTGCATATGGTTGAGGCATGTTCCATGATTGCATCTTCTTGTTTATTGCTGCAACACATATATAAATCATCAACTAAAACCCTAAGGCCGAAATTAAGAGGCCATCCTGCAAGTAAACACAGCGAAACAAGTAGATCAACAAAGAGTTTGACGAAATGCCACAACCAGAAAAAGTTTTTAAAAGACACCCAAAACCGTGATGTTCCTGACATATTGGCTTGGGAACATTATAGTGGTATCAGAGCTTAGATTCTTGCTAGCCAGTGGGAATTAGCACATGCATGCAGAGCCATAGAAGGATCTTCCATAAGAGGAGATGGATATTGTTAACATGATTGAGGAGTGTGAGAGGGAATATGAAACCACCAATAATTTCAAAGGGCTCATAACATTCCAATGGTTCCTATCCTATACAAATCCTAGTTGGAACAAAAAGAAGATTGCACGTTGGCTCAAGGAAAGGGAGGAAATCAGAGTAGCCTTTTGGGGTAACCCCATGCCCATTAGAAACCCCACACCCATTAGGAGCACACAGCTTTGCTACAGTTGCAAGGTGCCTTGGGAACTAGATCATAGTTGTAGGGGTAAGGGTAAGAAGCATATTATTGAGGTGCACTATGACAGTGATGATGAGGCATGTGAGGATGGATTGATTGATGCTTATCTGGAGCAGTCTGATGATGATAGTGACTCTTGTACAGAGGCTAGTGATAGTGACTCTACCACAGAGGCTAGTGATTCTTGTACGCTTGAGGAGGATAGTGACCCTTGTGTAGTGGATAGACAGTTGGAGGAGCATGATGACACCACCTGCGTGGCAACAGACATATCACATGTTATTGATGACCTTGCACCTCAGCAGAGTGGTGACACTAGTGAGGATTCACACGTGTTAGAACCTAGAGTTGATGAGCTCCCTATGAGGGCCGTGACACATTTGTCACCCTTTCAGGAACCCACGATAGCCACATCACAGGAGGGTACCAGTAGTATGTCAGATATGATGGAGGAGCCTTGTGTGAGGGATGCACACCATGGACATGTAGACCCACAGATCCAGGAGGAGGTACAAGGCATATAGACAGTGGACCTTACACATACAGATCAACATGAGGAGATTGAATCACAGCTTTTGGAGACTCCATTAGTTGAGCAGATTGTGGAGAATGACGGGTTTATGGAGCACTTACTTCCAGGATCGACCTGCATGGATGAGGATGCACTCTTTAGCAGTCAGGATGACCATAGCACATGTCTGGATACATCTATATGGGATCTAGGTGCAGATGATAGTAGTAGGTTGAGTGCATAGGAGGATACAACTACTCACACCGGATACAATATGATTCAGAAGGAGCTAGCAGTTGAGGATGATGTGCAGTTACGTATGGGCAGACTTAGTGGCACAGTAGACAACAAACATTTCAACACTTTATCTTTTGCAGAGAGTGTTGTTGAGGATTTTAGTGAGGGCACTAGCAGTGAGAGGCATGAGGTGGTACCTCAGCTTGACTATGATCATCAGTCACACCACTTAGCAGGATAGTTGAGAGTTAGTGAGGCTATGATCATGACAACCACTTAACGTATTGATGACATGCATGCATTATTGGCAGATTAATGTTGGAGAGCATCAATGGCACATGGTAGTTCAATGAAGGATTTTCCATGGAGGACTTTCATACTCTCAGGGAGAGAGTATCGATGATGAGGATCGACTACTAGCAGTTATGGACTGACAGGGACTACCTATTGAGGATTGGTGAGATGTATCATGAGGCTCTGCGGGAGTAGGGGTTGGAGGTAGACAAACTTACTCAGGAGTTGGAGAGCACTCGAGGATTCTTGAGAGGCACACAAACAACCCTTAAAGAATCAGAGTCTAGGTCAGATGAGCCTCTTGAGGATATTTGTTAGAAATCCACTTCATCTGTCTTAGTAGACACTCAGATATATCATTCAGTCACGTTGCTAGGAGGTGTTGATGATCTAGCAGAGGAGCACCAGTTGATGGAGGACACTTCCATTTGTGTTCCAAGAGCGGTTGATCTCCATGTAGAGGTTGATCCAGTAGTACGTCCAAGATCTACAATGTAGTAGGAGTCTACGAGAGATGATATGAGTATGCCGGAGCATACAATGGTGAGTGACAACTCATAGGGGCATGCCGAGATGTATGGTGGGATTCAGAGGGGTGTCCTGCCTTGCAGGGAGGTGACACACTTAGGGGAGCATGCAGATGCCATTCCTTGGCGGCAACACATAGTTATGAGACCTCACCTTCACCAGTTCAGCAGTAGCATGGGGGATGAGGGATGGAAATTGGTTTACTAGCAGATGGAGGATTTACGTCCAATTGTACTTGATGATTAGGGTTTAGTGATGACTACAGGCGAGTAGTTTTCATGGGTACTGGTAGACGTTCTTTTGGTCAAATCCTTGGGATTGATCAAGACAGGTGGTATTTTTGAGTCCTACGGACAACTACAGATGTTTTTGTTATCCTTTCCCGACACTTTTATCATAGGCAACATCATGAGGAGGGATTGGCTGTGGACGAGGACATGGGGAGTGGCTAGGCCGAGACCACCCGACAGGGGTATCTTTACGGCATCCAGCCGGATAGAGGTGGATCGTCATGGGAAGCTAGTTGAGACTTGGTGCGTGATGGTGAGCATCATGGGCCCAGAGATAGCAGATGAGCATGGAGGGCTTTTGACAGTGATCAGTCTCACACAAGAGCAGTTAAAGAAGATTGGAAGTGATAAAATTCCAAGTTTACCATGGGATCTGAGTGTTCATTTGGCTAGCAGGATGTCTGACTACAGGGTGACCCAGGTTGCGCCAGACAACCACATATGTCACCATGGGTTGGTTTGGAGTGGGTATGCAGGGAATTGCCTGATAGAGTGAGGCAACTTTTCACTCTTGATCATCATGATAGGATGTGGAGATGGGTGGACATGTACTTCTTCTACAGAGATGTCCTTACAGATACATTTCCTGGACATTAGGTCTAATCGTCATAGGTATTTCAACATGAGGATCTAAGAGAGGAGGATCCAGTATGTATGCAAGTGGCAGACAATCATAGTCAGAGTAGTGCAGAGCCAACATGGTGATCTACAGAGGTTAGCATGGGACCCAGGGATTGCAGGATTGAGCATTTCATTGATTGACAGAGGCGAGTGGACCTTTGCAAGGGAAAGTTGTTCTAACTTTCCATTTAGCTTCAATGTTGAGAGGAGCGCATCGCTTGCGGGTGTCTCACAGAGGTCTTGCAACACCTCATTCGAGCATCCGCCTGTGAAGTTGATGGAGGCCATATGGATCTTGGTAGAGACTTGGAGGATGGATTCATTCTGAGATGAGACCATGTGTCTTATGTAGGAGACTCTTGGAGTTGATGTATTTCAGGGTTATGCTTCCCAGGGGCTAGCAGTTCATGACTTGGGATCCTGGTATTTTATTTGAGGGTATTTGGTTATTGCTTGAGGACAAGCAATTTTCTAGCAGGGAGGACTGTAATGTCCCCACTTTGGGACATCATCATAGTGCAAAGGTTTATGATGACCAGAGTAGCCAGATGGATGTTATAGCGAGTACATGGGTTATTGAGAGGCATTATGGGGTCCAACTTGCATTGCTCATCCTATTTAATAATTATGAGCCATTTCGCACAGATTGGCTTTGGTTTCAAGGCATTCCGACCATTTCCATGGTTTTGAGTATTTTTTGCTATAAGTCAATTAAATTCACTAAAGAGGTCATTTTGGGCACATTACTTGGAGGAACCTCTCAGTGTAATAGCTCATTGGAATCAGGAGAAGCAACACTACAGGATGGGATGTTGAGAAGTGACTTTCAATGGTCAGGGAAGCCACAAGGAGAGATAAGGCGATTTTCAAAGGTAAAAAGGTTAATTAATTAATTAAAGTGATTTAATTAATTAATTAAATATTAATAAAATGAAAGTCACTTTGGAGGGACTAGATGAGCAAAAAGTATAAAGGAA
>JASDQU010241436.1:84141-143658 GCA_032191745.1 Picea mariana
TTTTTTCCTGTGGGTTTTTTAACAGTCTTAATACAACTCTTAGGATATGCATCCGGTTGAGTGTTGGGTTGAGTAGCATCAGGGTAGGTCGAGGGTTCCAAATTAAAGACAGGATCACCGGGCAGGAGCAGTGGAGGAGAGGTGGTAGGTCTCACAAGGGTATCTGTGATAACAGGCTTGTCAACCTGTCTCGACTCACTATTACCAAAGTCGTTTCGTAACACAAAATCATCCCAACAATCATTGTTTAATTACAACTGATGCACAATGATAATCTTAATTAAACCATGATGGAACAAACTAGAATCAGACTTTTGTCTCCTAAACCGCTTTCCCATCTTGAACAAACTTCTAAGTAGAAATTAGGGCATGTTCAACAGGAAATCAATGAAGCTCATAAGCAATCGCAGGTGATACAAGAAAACCAACCCAAATCTTCCTTCACAGGTAATGAAATGTTTCACAATAGCTAATAGATCATGCCATCTAGGTTTTAAAGATGAGATAGGCATACCTTGATCACAGCTGGTAATTTTCCTTGAGGTGAAAAATAGTGACCAGGGGACCTCTTCAACCTTTGCGTTCTTGAACCACTTTTGCCCCACAACTGGTAAACCGGTAACTTAATTTATAAAATATTCATTTAACTCAAGATGCACGTCTCCTATCTTTTCTCTGCAACCGTTGAAATTCAGTGAGAACTCTTGGGCAACTCTCAGATTGAAACCCCTAAACTTTTCAATAAACAAATGCCAGTCGTTCCTTTCTAAGTTGTCTCTGGTGTTGTCATAAGATAACAAGGCTTGGATTACATTGGGATCAATCCTCACCACTGGAGCCATGGATAACAGAAGGGAATCAACACAAAAATCGAAGGCAGGGTTTGATAGAAAAAACACAGAGCCATAGCCCCAAACAAAACAATGCTATGACAGTTCGAAATGGTAGGCAGAGGCGTTAATCACCATGCGTGGGAAAAGAATCGTGAATCCTGAGGCCATACAAAGCAATAATATCATGATGTAACTCATATGATACCTTGGGATATGGGTAGTGTAAGGATGTAAGCACTTGAATACCATAGAACGCACACTCATGAATTGATTACAAGGTAAATGTGTTAAATAAACATTGTGTTAAATTTTTTTTATGAATCAAACCCCATTAATATTAATCGAATATTGGGAGTGGGAGGTTTTTTACTTATGTAACCAAGTCATGTTTAATACCAAGGAGTTATACACTAGGCAAACAATCATGTTCATAGCAAAATGCGACAATTCGATAAAAGGCCATATGAACAGTTTTCCAAAAATCGAAACAAAATATCAATTCCAGCTATGAGTTTTCATGCTTACAGTCATGAAAACAAAAATTGAAAGGAAGATATGTAGAAAGCGACAAGTGACAAGTGTCATTTAGTGAGAATGGTTGTGATGAGTAACGAGAATTTAAAGACCCTCTGTAGGCAGCTTGTAAAAATAGAAATTATATTATTGTTGCCAACAAGTTGTTGAAGAATTAGCCACAGGATAGTTGGTTGTAGTGGTCGCTGGTGTGATCCAGCCATGACCTAGGGCCTACATGTCTAAAATGCATTGGCTTGTGCCTTGGCTTTCCCAAAATTGTGAGTCCTAAGAGTTCCAACATTGAGATTCTTGACCAGCTGTGCTGGAAGCCCTAGAAGGAAGGAGAAGGAATGCCTGAGGGACTGCGTGGCAGAGAAGGGTGGAGGTCCATTCTCTTGGGTGGCACAAGCTGGGTAGAAGAGAGTTGGGTACTTGGATTTTTGTGGGTGTCGGGAAACCTGTGATAGCTTGAGAGATGAATGGTTTGGGAACCCAAGTACACTCTAGAACCGTCCTTGTGGATACATAGCCTTGGCTAGGGGGTGACACTGCTGTTGAGATTTGGAGCAACGGTGTCTACGGTTGGGTGGAACTTCCTTGGTCTTCAGCTAGTCAGTGTCATCTTTCATAAAGATAAGTGCTCTCTATCATGATATCCCTACCTGTGTATGAATGTAATTCCACTATGTAATTTAATTATCATCTACATGTGTATGAATGTATTTCCGTTGTGTATATTTAATTATCCTTTAACATAATCTTTAGATTATGAATTCTTGGAGGATATTGTTGTGCATGTTGTTAAATCTATTATCTTATTCATCCTTAATCACTAAAGAAGGTATCTGTAAGAGAAATAAGTATGAGGGTGGGCTTGCAGGTAGCATACCCGGCTTGTCGGTGGTTGGGTATGTTACAGTTTGGTATTAGAGCTTCTGGTTGAAACACCAAGATGGGTATGTTGGTCAGAATCTTATGGTCAAGATCTAACTCTAACAGGGAAGTTAAAAATATCAGGAGGAATTGCATTGCAAAAGCTATGTAGGAGACAGAACGTCATAGAACCCCTGTGAGGGTTCGAAGGATCGTGACAGTTCCTTTTTAATTCAGGAGAGATCGTCACCATAGGATCGGGGAGATCTAGGATTCTTGTATCAGAGGATGGATAAACAAGGGTGGGCCAATGAAAAGGGAGCAAAGGTCGCAACTGTCAGATCCCCTTGGAGAGAGATATCAATGGCCAGTAGGAATTGTGGGGAACCGAGTTGCACGGGAGATAATTCGCAAGGTGGTCCTGTAATCCAAACCATGGTTTCCCTGAGGGGTTACCTGTCAGCATTAGGAAAATTGCAGGGCAAAAGGTGGGTTACTCCAAACCATAGATGCATGCCCTCGCAAATTGAAAGGCATGCAGTGAGGTGACAGGTTAGAGCTTGAACATCAAAACTACAAATAGACAAAGTAGATGGGGACCATCAATCCATAGGAGAACACACATCAACCGATCGTGTGTTCTGGGTGAAAGAAATTGGGGAAAGAGAGAGAGAGGAGAAGTTGATTTTTGAAACTTCTAAAGCCCGAAGAGCTGGAGAACCAAAGTAAGCGACGATTTTCAGATCGTCCAAAGTATATCCTGACCCTCGATCACCAAGAGGTTATGTGTCAACAAATTAGTAACTCTGGAGGAATCCATTCAAGAGGTTTCCAGTTGAGGTTTTAGATTCCCGAAGCCCGGAGAGTCGGAGAGCCAAAGAAAACCTCGAACGTCTGATCATCTGAGAAGATCTCATCCATCGATCTATCGAGAGCCATGCATCACCAAATCCATGAATTTGGATAAGATCTAGGGGCCAAATAAGTTTGAAATTTGATATCTTTGAAGTCCAGAGCCCCGAAGAAATCATAGTCGTCAGATTTAGGAGGACACATGGAGCATATTCGTGGACTCTGGGTGAAGACCCGAAGTGAATCTTGGTCATGTGATCCAGAAGGATACATGGTGACAAATTGGCTAGTCCGGGAATTTAGAGTTTAGGATAATTGAAAGTGTGCTAGTTTGAAAACTCCTGAAGCCCCAACGCCCGAAGAGCCAAAGTGATGAGGCATGATGATGTCACCTGGAATGACATGGAAACATGGGATGTGTGCCATGTGTCTATAATATTTGGGCATTTTCAACATTGAAAAGTAGATTAGAATGTGACACATGTCACCTGCCTGATTTGGCCATGTGTTCTCTTCCATCGTTTCTCCATGTGGCGAGAGATCATGCATTCCAGAAGACTGGGCACCCCAGAAGGGAAAGGTGTGTTAGGTTGCATTGGGTCAAAAATCCCAGAGGCCTGAAGGCCAGAGTATATATCGACTGTCAATTCCAGAGGACACGCGTTGAAGGATCATTGACTTCGGGTGAAAGAACGCTGGGAGAAAATGCAAGAGGGAAGTTTGAAACTTCCAAAGCCCGAAGTACTAAAATGATTCACAATGAATTATCTATGGGAGGACACCTGTCGAAAGATAAGGAACTCCAAGTAAAGTCGTTCTGGGAGGAGGCAAGAGAGAAAAGTTGAGACTCCCAAAGCGCAAAGTCCCAAAGTGGATCTCGATCATCGATCACGAGAGAGGACGAGGACCATTGATCTAGTCTCGGTTGAAAGTCCCGAAGTCCCGAAGCTATGGACAAGTGATTTTCAGCTAAGCACAGGGTCATGACCATGGTCATATGCAGTTTGAGAGCTGAGGAAAGGAGGGATAAGGGCATATTTGGTTGTCTCCAAGACAGAAAATTGCTAAGGGAGGATTTAGCCATGGTTTCTAGTCATGATCACCTGGGGAGGTGGTTTGAAGGAAGCACCTGCACAGGGTGAAACTCTGTGTCAACCAAGGATAAAAGGAAACTGTTATTTTTGTAGAATGAGGATATAATATCCATGAGAAAAAACAAGAAAGAGACCTATAGCATGGTTTGGCAATTGGTTTTGCCTATCATACACATAATTCTAACAAAATGGTCGCTTGCACATTTTGCAAAATTAGGAGGCTTAAGTGCATGATCTCAGGATGTGTATTGAGGAAATGGAAGAAGGCAAGGGAGCCTCCAGTCATGAAAAGGAGGTCGAAGGCTAGAATACCAGAGTTGGTAATGCAGAGACAGAGTCTAATGGGTGCAAGGAAAAAGAAAAGAAGGAAATGTTAATAGAAATGGTAAGAAGCCCGAAGATGGAAGTGCAGATCTACAAAGCAGACAAGTAGAGACTGATGAGAGAGAAAATCCAAATAAATGCTCGAGTGTTGCAGAGCTTAAATCAGTTGTAGAGGCAAATGAAGAAGGGATCAAACTCAAGACAAGAGGAAGAAGTCAGGTGTCCTGAAAGAGGAGATGCTCATGGAAGAGTTGCTTGTCCCAGAAGTGCTAGAAGATCTCATGGAAACTATTCACCTCCTTAATCAGGAAGAAATCTTTATGCATCGGATGATCCTGTAAGCAGTCCAGAAGTGTCTCCTATCAGACACCAGAGAAGGAAACAAGAGGTAGAATTTTTTCAAGGAGAGATGAGGAAGCTCAAGCAACCTTCCTTCGATGGTGAAAGATAAAGGGAATATGATGTCAAAGCATGGTTGCTTGGGCTCCAAAGATATTTTCAGTTGGAAAACTATTCATCAAACCTAGAAGCCAGGATTTCCACCTACCATTTACACTGGAAAGTTGCAGTGTGGTGGGACCAACTGAAGCAAGTGGAGCATGTTGATGAAAGTAGGATCACTTGGAAACAGTTCAAGAAGTAATTCCAGAAGGAGTACCTCTCAGAGCATTTCTATGACAAGAAAATGTAGGAGTTCTTTGAACTCATATTGGGAAGCATGAATATGGCAGAATATGAGAAGAATTTCTTTGGATTGTTAATGTATGTCAGGTTCATTGGTGATGAGAAGGTGAAAATACAGAGATTTCTAAGTGGATTTCCATCCTTCTATAAGGAAAAGATCAAGTATGATGAACCCAAGACCTTGACTTAGGCCATCAGCAAGGCTAAATACCTATATGAGCAAGCCCAAGGAAGAGAATCCCTGCAGAAATCTTGGAAGGACAAGAAGAATGCAAAGTTAGATCAAATGAGGAAAGGATTCAAACCTCCCTTTAATAAGAATGAGCCAAATAGAGATCATCAAGATCAGTATGCTAAAGGGGATTTCAAGAAGGTAGATTCCTTTGGAAAAAGGGGAAGACCACCAATCCAATGCTGGGGGATGAAAAGAAGATCACCTGTACAAGGATTTCCCACACAAAAAGGACAGATTGAAGAATGTGCACAACATCCAAGAGGCTACAATAGTCAAAGATATGGGAAGAATCTATGCATCTTTAAATGATCGACAAGAAGAGTACCAGTCCAATATGATCGAGATGGAAGGTAAGATCATAAATCAGCTTGTTTTTATTTTGATTGATTCAGGAGCAAGCCATTGTTACATTGATACTAAGATTGTGGATAGGTTACATTTGGAGAAAAGTAAAATTGGAAAAGAAAGTTTGGTTTAGTTAGCTACTGTAAACAAAATAAGAATCCATGATATGGTTATAGGTTGTTCCATAAGTCTTAATGGCATGAATACTAGTACTGATCTAAATATCATACCATTGGGATCTTATGATGTTCTGATTGGGATGGATTGGTTGGAAAAGCATTATGTTGTCCTAGATTTTCATAACAAGAGATTTACATGTCTTGATGGAAATGTAAAACAGAGCACTCTGAAAAGAGTCCCAAGACCCATCTCTATAAGGGAGATTTTGTCCTTACAGCTGAAAAGATGTTTTAGAAAGGGATGTCAATTGTATATAGCTCATGTGGAGGATCCAGTTGATACAAAGGGGCCAAGCCTCGAATATTTCTCAGTGCTACAGGAATTTGAAGACGTATTCCAAGAAATACCCAGATTCCCACCAAGAAGGGAGATAAATTTATCAATTAATTTAGTGCCAGGAGTTGCCCCGATGTCGAAAACACCTCACAGAATGAGCACACTAGAATTAAAAGAATTACAAATGCAGTTGGAACAATTTTTGAAGAAAGGGTACATACGCCCAAGTGTTTCACCGTGGGGAGCACTAGTACTTTTTGTCAAAAAGAAGGATGGAACCTTGAGGCTATATATTGACTTTTGACAGCTAAACAAGTACAATATAAAGAACAAGTATCCTTTACCCCGAATTGACGACCTATTTGATCAGCTAAGAGGAGCAAAGAGATTTTCAAATATTGACCTAAGGGTAGGATACCATCAGGTAATAATCAAGGAAGAAGACATTCATAATACAACCTTTAGTACTAGGTATGGGCATTATAAATTTGTAGTGGTGTTGTTTGGACTGACCAATGCACCAACAATATTCATGTGCTTAATGAATGGTATATTTAGAAATTATCTGGACAATTTTGTCATAGTATTCCTCGATGACACACTTATCTATTCTAAGTATGAAGAGGAGCATGAAAATCACTTGAGATTGGTGTTGTAGGTACTGAGAGAACATCCGTTGTATGCTAAGTTGAGTAAGTGTTCTTTTTATCAAAAGAAGATCCATTACTTGGGACACATTATTTCAGACCAGGGCATATAAATAGATCTAGAGAAGATTGAAGCCATTAGAGGATGGCCAACACCCAGAAATGTGCCAGACGTCATATATTTTATGGGATTATTCAGCTACTACAAAAGGTTCGTAGTAGGTTTCTCTAAGATTGTCCATCCCATCATTTCTTTGCAAAATAAGGGGACTAAATGAATGGACACTCGAGTGTGAAAATAATTTTAATTTGTTGAAGGAATTACTTACTAGTGCACCTGTGTTAAATATTCTTGACCCAAATGAAAGTTTTGTGGTATGCACATATGCTTGTAAGGAAGAAATTGGGGGAGTCCTCACGCAAAATGGACATGTAATTGGATATGAGTCCAAAAAGATTAAGGAGTATGAGAGTGACTATGCCACGCACAACTTGGAACTTGTTGCCATTTTTCACGCCTTGAGGATGTGGAGGAATTATCTCATGGGGAACAAATTTGAAGTAAGGACAGAGCACCTTGGCGTGAAGTATCTTTTTGAACAGTTGACCTTGAATGCTAGGCAAACAAGATGGCTGGAATTTTAAGTGAATATGAATTCGATATCAAGCATATCAAGGGAAAGGAGAATGAANGAGTACGAGATAAAGGAAGATGGATTACTCATGCATAAAAATAGAATCTATGTTCCTAGTTCTGGAGAACTAAGGAATTTGGTTCTGAAGGAAATGCATGATGTTCCTTATGCTGGACATCCAGGTTACCAGAAAATAATTACAGTAGTAAGAAGCCGGTTCTTTTGGCCAGGAATGAAGAAGGATGTTTCTGATTACATAGCTCGGTGTATGGAATGTCAGAAGGTGAAGGATGAGCATAGGAACCCAACAAGTTTGATGCAACCATTGCCGATCCCATGGAAGAAATGGGAAGTGATCACCATGGATTTCATCATAGGATTACCCAAAACGAATAAGAAACATGATTCAATCATGGTGGTAGTTGAAAAATTAACAAAGGATGCTCACTTTGTGCCTATGAAGACAATGCATACATCATCTAATATTGCAGATATTTTGATGAAGGAAATTGTTAGGTTGCATGAGATACCTAGGAAAATCGTCTCGGACAGAGATACAAAGTTTACCTCCAATTTCTAGAGGGGATTGTTTAAAGGATTTGGCACAAATATAAAATTTTTCACATCATATCATCCCCAGACAGATGGGAAAATAGAGAGGTTCAATTAAATAATTGAAGACATGCTGAGAATATATGTGATGGATAAACCATCTAAGTGGGAATATTACTTACACTTGGGTGAGTTTTCATATAACAATGGGTATCAAGCTTCATTGAGAATGAGCCCATTTGAAGCCTTGTATGGTAGGAAATGCAATACTCCAGTGAGCTGGGAAAACCCAACAGATAGGGTGGTACTTGGGCCATATTTGCTCAAGGACATGGAAGACCAGGTGGTCAAAATTAAGAAGAATTTAAAGGCATCTCAAGATAGACAAAAAGTTTATTCAGAAAAGAACATAGCAGTTAGAGAATTTAAAGTAGGGGAGCATGTACTTTTGAAAGTGAAGCCCAAGAAAATCTCTTTGAAATTGGGTATTTGTACAAAGCTGGCAGCCATATTCTGTGGTCCATTTGAAATATTGGATAGAATAGGGCCAGTTGCATGCATGCTTGCATTGCCTACTTCCATGAATGTGCATAATTTTTTTCATGTATCTTTACTAAAGAAATATGTACATGATCCTAACCATGTTATTGATTGGCATCTGATTCAGGTAGAGACAGAGGGAGACTTCCAGGTTCAATCAGTGTGGGCATTTTAAAGACAAGTCAAAATGTTCCAGAATCAAGTTATAGAACTGGTAAAAGTTTAGTGGACCTGCTACAGTCCTAAACAAGCTACCCTGGACCATGAAGATGCCATGCGCGAAGAGTACCCACAACGTTTTGAATAAATTTGAGATTTTGATCTTTGTTTTGTATATACACTGAGGAAAGTGCCAAAATAAGGGGGGGGGGGGATGCAACACCCCTGGTTTTGAACCCCCATTTTAAATAATGTATTGTTACAATGCTGAGAGGCCAGAGTGCCCAAACAATTATTGAAGGGCCAGTATGCCCAGGAAATGTAATGTTTTGATCATTAATAATAATAAACATGTCGTTGGCTACTAGATGGACAAGGAATAGAGTTATAGGGGGCTATGATTCCACAAGAGAGGGAGCTTGAGGGACTAAGGGTTATTCCTATTTTCTTATTACCCTTTTTGTCTAAGGGAGGGGATCAGTTACATGAACTTCTTGGGGAAGGCTAGGAGGTTCTTGTTTTCCCCACGAGGTTACTTAAACCTGCCTCTTCTCTTATGGGGGGTTGGAATGATGACTTGGTTGTTGATTTCCCATTCACTCACTCATTCTTCCATCACACACTCCCATGCATGCAATCCCATGCACTCCCTTACCCATGCATTGACCCATCCTCACATGTGTCTTGGTTGGAAAAGTGAAAGGAAATGGAGCTACTGAAGAATTAGCCATGGATAGTTTCCTATAGTGGTTGTTGGTGTGATCCAACCATCACTTAGGGCCTATATGTCTGAAATTCATTGTCTTGTGAGTCCTGAGAGTTCCAGCATTGAGATTATGGACCAGCTGTGTTGGAAACTCTAGAAAGAAGGAGAGGGACTTCCTGAGGGACTCCGTGGCAGAGAAGGGTGGAAGTCCATTCTCTTGGGTGGTATAGGTTGGGTAGAAGAGAGATGGGTACTTGGATTGTTGTGGGTGTTGGGAAACCCATGAGAGATTGAGATATAAATGGTTTGGAAACCCAAGTACACTCTGGAACCATCCTTGTGGATTCATAGTTGTGGCTCAGGGGGTGACAGTATTTTTGAGATTTGGAGCAACGATGTCTACAGTTGGGTGGATCGTCCTAGGTCTGTAGCTAGTCGGTGCCATCTTTCATAAAGATAAGTGATCTCTGTCATGATATCCCTACCTGTGTATGAATTTATTTCCACTATGTAATTTAATTATCATCTACATGTGTATGAATGTATTTCCGTTGTGTATATTTAATTATCGTTTAACATAATCTTTAGATTATGCATGCTTGCTGGATATTATTGTGCATGTTGTTAAATATATTATCTTATTTATCCTTAATGACTAAAGAAGGTATCTGTAATAGAAACAAGTCTGAGGGTGGGCTTGTAGGTAGCGTACCAGGCCTGTGGGTGGCTAGGTATGTTACAAGAGTCCTTAATCAAAATGGGTTTGTTATATGTTATGAATCAAGGAAGTTGAAGGAGCATGAAAGACACTATGCCACTCATGATTTGGAGTTGGCATTCATAGTGCATGACTTGAGTAAATGGAGACACTACCTCATGGTAAAAAGCTTTGAGCTAAGAACAGACCATAATGGTCTAAAATATTTATTTGATCAACCAACTCTAAATGCTAGACAAAGAAAATGGTTAGAATTCTAAGTGAATATGACTTTGATATAAAGCATATCAAGGAGAAGAAGAAAAAAGTGGTTGATTCACTTAGTAGAAGAGTGAATGAAATGCATGCTACAACCATTAGCATGTACCAATCAGATTTGAAACCCATAATTTTAGAGGCTGCAAAATTAGATTTGCAATACAAGGAATTAAAGGCAAAATTACAACAAGGTAATTTGCAGCAGAAAATTGAAGAATACAAGATAGATAATGATGAAATTCTTATATGCAGGGGAAACATTTATGGACCAAATTCTCAAGAATTGAAAAATCTGATATTGAGGGAAATGCATAATGTACCACGTGTTGGGCACCCAAGTTATCAGAAAACTATTGCAGCTATCAAGAGCCAATATTATTGGCCAGGCATGAAGAAAGAGGTTGTTGATTTTATTTCCAAATGTTTGGAATGTCAAAAGGTAAAGGTTGAACATAGACACCCAACTGGTTTTCTACAACCATTACCCATTCTTGAGTGGAAATGGGAAGTTGTAACAATGGATTTCATCACCAAACTTCCTAGAACAAACAAGCAACATGATTCTATCATGGTAGTGGTGGATAAACTTACTAAAACTACCCATTTTATTCCATTTAAACTCACTCACAAGGAAACCAACATCGTTGATGTTTATATGAAAGAAATTGCTCGATTACATGGCATAACCAAGACAATTGTATCTTATAGAGATCCAAAATTTACCTCAAAATTTTGGAAGGGATTATTTAATGGATTTGGAACAAATTTGAATTTTAGTACAACTTATCAGCCAGAATCAAATGGACAAACAAAGAGGGTGAATCAAATGATTGCAGATATTTTGAGGATGTACTTGATGGATAAACCATCAAAATGGGAAGACTACCTACACTTGGTAGAGTTTTCTTATAACAATGGGTACCAAGCATCTCTAAAGATGAGCCCATTTGAGGCACTTTGTGGCAGAAAGTGAAACACACCGGTAAGTTGGGATAACCCAGCAGATAGAGTAGTGGTTGGACCATATTTATTCAGGGAAATGCAAGAGAAAATGTTGAAAATAAAACAAAATTTGAAGGTTGCCCAAGACAGGCAGAAAAGCTATGCTGATAAGAGAATAACTTACAGGGAATTCAAAGTTGGGGACCATGTATTTTTTAAAGTGAAAGCCAACTGAAGTTCCCTGAAGTTGGGAAATTGTTCAAAGTTGGCAGCTCACTATTGTGGGCCATTTGAAATCCTAGAGAGGATTGGTCCAGTGGATTATATGATTGCATTTCCTGCATATATATATATTCATAATGTATTCCATGTATCATTGCTCAAGAAATATATACCTGATGCTAATCATGTTATTGATTGGAATGTGATCTAGGTGGAGCAAGAAGGCTCTTTCCATGTGCATCCAGTATGCATTATAGATTGGAAAATCAAACAGCTCTGGAATCGATCCATAGGGCTTGTAAAGGTCCAATGGACCTAGTATGGTCCTGAGGATGCTACTTGGGAGCATGAGGATGCAATGTGGATAGAATTCCCACATCTTTTTGAGGATTTTTGAAATTTTGTTGTTTATGAGTACATAATACACTAAGGATAGTGAATAAATAAGGGGAGGGGATTGTAATATCCCTAGGCTAATCCCAATTGTAATGTAAATGAAAATGTAATTAAGCTAGTGAGTTGTTTGATATCATTTTTGTATGCACCTTTCATGGCATAGTGTGCACATGTACTATGCAATAAAATAAGGAAGTGTGCACATTCTAGGATACTGCGCACAACAGCTTAAGTGCACACGACTTTGAGGCCAATGAACCTTGTGTATATGTTGTGTTTTATAAGCTGGTGAGCCAGTTTTGTGATTATTAGGCTGGAGAGCCTAGATGTTAAAGGCTAGTGTGCCTACTTTTGTATATGTCTTAGTATTAATATAAAATACATCGTTGTGCATAGATCGACCACGATAAAAGAGTATGGGGGACTAAAATCCACTATTTAGGGAAAGGGTGGGGGATAAAAGTTAAGGAAAATGAGCTAAGCTAGGGAGCTTAAGCTAAAGAATGAATATTATATTAATATTTCTTAAATATAAAGTATGGATAATTATTTTATCCTAACATGACAAGTAGCTCCCAACATGACAAGTGTCAAGTTGGGGACATTCATACATATTGTTTGGAATTAGTTCATTTTCCATCATTCATCCACCATTCCTTCCATTATTCAGTCAATCATTCCATGAGCTTTTAGTCACTCAGTCAGTTAACATCCATACCTTCATGTCACTGTACCTGAACCTATATCCATAGTCATACTCTTTTGTGTAGTTGGTTATCTTGGAAGATGGATTGAAGAAGTGGGTTGTCAGGCATGTGGGATATTGAAGAGGTGGTTGTTAGGCCAGTGAACAATTATCTGGGTGAGAGAATTTTTGGGAATTGAATTCCTGAAGGTGCTAAACTGTAGCTATAGGGCTCTGAGACTTCTTGTCCGGCCTGTTGCTGAAGACCAAAAAGAAGGTGGGTCGGCCAAAGGACTATTGAGTAGAGAAGAGACACAGTTCCTGGGGTGGGACATGCATGTGGGGAATGAGGGATTGTAGGATGTTAGTTTGATTTTGCACCTATGATGAAGTCTTTCCTATTTTCCATGATCCATTAGCCTGGTTAGGAACCCTTTACCTAGGTGGAGTTTAGTCCCAGCTCAGGGTTGACCCACTGATGAGAGTGATGAGCAATGTGGTCTAAGGATGAGAGGTTCATGGAAGGTTTGCATGCAGTTGGTGATATTCTTACCAAGATAAGTGTCAAATGTATGATAAATTTACATGTTGCATTATTAATTACATGTTTATTTTTATGGGTATTTTGTGTATATGTTGCATGTATATGTTTACTGCTATTTCAGTATGAAACCATTCATTTACATAATGTATTTTTTTTTTATGTTTTATATATATTTTTCTGCAAGAGTTCAGTGTGCATATGTTTTAATTGCATGCAGTTCGAAAAATTTACATGGCATAGCTCGGTTGGATGCTAGGTATGTTACAATATGTTCCGCAGGGAGAATAAAAGCGTTCTCTCATGTATCATGGCCTGGCTTGGGTGGTTGGGGATGTTACATATATTAGACTAGACTCAACCAATATCCATAGTTGTAACATGGTACAACATACTCCATCAATTCAACAAGTCCTCCATATTTCACCTTTATGCCATCCATGGAGAATAGTCCCAGACCATGTTTGGAAAATGGAGCAATGTGGTACATCCTCCCATTGACATATAAGTCAGTGTCCAACCAAGTAAGTTCAATGGGTGCCCATAATATCACTAGACCTTTGTACCTCAAGGGAACCTCAACCTCACCTATGCTCTCATCATCATAAAAACGTGATCCTCCTTCATAAAGAAATAATTCTATGCATGTACAAAATTTTCTTCTGACCTTTTTACCTCTAGTTGATCTCTCCATATTAGATGTGTTGGATGTAACACTTCCCCCCCTCCCTCTATAAATTCCCTCGCTCAAGGATGATAGGACTGGAAGGTACATATTTCATTGTACCTACACTCCATCAAATGAGAAGATGTAGTTAGAATAGGATAATTCTTGATCAACTAGGTATTCCTAAAAAAGGTCCCACCCCTCTTTATTCTAAAAATTAAAGTACCATAAAACTTATTAATAATCATGTGTATAATTCAAAATATATTTTTTTTTTTACTTTGAATGTCACTATATCTATCATCTATGTTTTCTAGGACATATAATGCATATCTTTGTTCCTTCAATCGATCATCTTGCAAATATCTTGACCAAAATATTTCTGGGCCCCACCTTCACTAGTTCATGGAATCATATTGGTGTGGGAGGATTTCCATTTAGGTAGTATATTGTACCATAATGTGAGGAATTTTTTTGGGGGCTCTCTCAATTATGAAGTGGTGCTATCGCAATATACTCCTAAGAGGAAGACTTTGAATAATTTTCTGCAACGCCATCAAGGATTTTCACATAATTCATAAGTCATGAAGTGGGGTAATTCCAAGATACCCCTAAGATGGAGTATTCAAAATTTCTCAACCTAATTCATATACCCCTTTTTTTAGGATTTATCTAGTAACCTCCATGATTGGACTTTTTTCAGTTTTAACTCTTCAACTGGAATTCACCATTATCCTTTCATGGTCCCTGTATCCTTTGTAATTGCAAATTTCATTACAGATGAGTAGTCTCCTTCCCTATTATCCATAGACCATTATTCAACATATCTAGATGGATTTATCCTCATCCCCTCTCGACATTAAGACCACGCCCATATCCAAGAATGTCCCTACTGAATATAACAAGAAGATGGGCATCATTGAAAACATCATGAGGGGACTAAACTCTCTGAGAAATACCCTAAAAGGAATAAAAAATATGTGATCTATTTGGTTCTAGTGGGATATTTGTTTTCCCTTAGTATGAGGTCTTTGTATCACCAACATTATATTGAGGCCCTTGAAACTGAGAGGATATCTTTATAGAAGGAGAAAAAAGGCCTCAAGAAGAGGATATGGAATTTGAAATAGAGGATGCTTGACGAGGCTGCAAAGAAGGATCATTGTAATCTCATCCTCATAATCAAATTTCTCTTCAGTGATAGTATTGTCCAAGAAAAAAATCTGGATTCACCTGGAACAAACCAAAAATGTGTGGCATGAATTTGAATACTCAGTGAAATTTCTCAGTGGGATCATCAATTCTTATTTTGCATTGGAGTTTTTCAAGGTAATAATCAACAAATTGAAGAAAAATATTTGTATCTGTTTCTTATGTTGTGGTAGTGTTTTTGTGCGTCTAAAGTATGTTTGGCAGTTCTATGACTATGATGATGGACTTAGGGCGTTATCTTCTTGAAAACATTTAAAATTTTTTTACTAGGAAGAGAAATAAGTATTCAAAATACTAGACCAGAGGACCAGACTAGGTTATGAGCAGGAGGGGGATTTTGTTCCTAGATGAAATGCCATATTGAAGATGAAAAATGAAAACATTAACCCTTTTATATGAATTTAGGGACAAATTTAAGTCACACTCAGTATTGTTCATAGGTACTCATGATCTTTCGCATGTAGGTGTGTATTTCCCTTGATCTCGAAGTCAAATTGTGGAATTACACTCTCTC
The DNA here is from genome assembly GCA_032191745.1 of Picea mariana. Taxonomy (NCBI): domain Eukaryota; kingdom Viridiplantae; phylum Streptophyta; class Pinopsida; order Pinales; family Pinaceae; genus Picea; species Picea mariana. The sequence goes on from JASDQU010241436.1 coordinate 99,748, forward strand.
TTGCATTGGTGTAGGTATCAGAGGTTTTTACCTCGGTCTTGGAGTCAAATGGTAAAACCATTCTCTCTCTCTCGCACTATTGCATGTTTTAGAGGTATTTCCCTTGTTACTATCGATGTCAAATGGTCAAATTTCCCTTGGTACTCTCAGCATCAAATGGTCTCTCATACGAATATGGTATGGAGAGGCCTTGATACTCTCATCATCAAATAGTCTCTCACATGTAGGTGTTATAGAGATCCCTCGGTACTCTCGACTTCAATGGTCTCTCCCATGTAGGTGTCCATATGGATATTAATAGGTTGTCGATTAAGTTTTCTTGTTTTCTATATATTTTATATTATATATAATATATATATGTTATATTGTATTATATTTATTATAATATATTTTATAATATAGTTATTATAACTATAATTATATATATATATATATATATATATATATATATATATAACTTATAACATATAACTATATATTATATAACACCTAATCCTTAAATTGTAACTCAATTATGCAACCTACCAATAATCCCTAACACTTATAATCATTAACCCAACTATAACACTTATCAACATCAAACCTATAATGTATAACCCTACATAATCCCTAAAACTTGTAATCTTTAATATTATATCCCCTAGTCTATATAATTAATCTAAACTATAAACCTAACCAATAAAACCCCTAAACATTAGCCATTATAATCCCTAACGCCTAACTATTTCAAATGTTAACTAACAAACCATTACTTCTTACAACATCTATAACTCACATAGTTTTGAGCCCTATAACCTTTCACCCCTAAAACCTATAATCCTTAATGCCTATAACTCCTAAAAAATAAACCTTATAATTCCCACCACCCACAATTCCTATAATCCCTAACCATAACCACTAATATATAAGTTATGACTCATAAATACTAGCACATAAAATTTACAACCTTAACACATAACCCATATATATTCCCTAATAACCTCTAAAAACCACCCCTTAAAACTTTTATAACATTTATACCTTATATCCCATATCATCTATTTCCGGCTATAACCCCTAATTCCAATAAATCACATCCCTTAATATTTGTAACCCTTATTTATAATATCTATTGACTCTAACCCATACAACTCATGACCCCTAACCATTAACCTCTATAAAACCTAACCCATAAAACCCATATAATCATATTCGTAATAGATCATAGGACATACATAAAGATTCCAACATCAATAGTCTTCCTTTCATCACTTCCATTTTAGATTTAGAATGATCAGAGTAGTTGCATGAGGACATGCAATGATTTTGGTTGGGGGGGAGATGATGAGAGTCTGAAATACCACCTTTTTTCAAACCCATATCTTACTTTATTGAACTACCTTTTTCCGTTATCCTAGCTAGATCTTGATTATAAGGACATACCTTTTTCCCAGGATCACTCACCACAACGCATGTCATTTTAGTTGATTTTTCTAGTGATATATGGGTAAAGTTGACCTTTTTATGCTTACTAATGAATGTGTTGAGATGTTTTTATAGAAGGTATGTCACATGCATAGAAAGGAAGTGGATGAAACACATTTCTTGGTTGCTAAAACATGAACTTATGTTGTTGTGACAAGGCTCCTAGTTGAGGCAACATGATCTTACGTTGCTGCAACAAAATTCCTAATTGTTGCAACATGATCTTTCGTTATTGCAACACAATCCCTAGTTGTTGCAACACAATCTTACATTGATGAAACATAATTCCTAGTTGCTGCAACATGATCTTCCGTTGCTCCAACACAATCTCTAGTTGTTGCAACACAACTTGGCATTGCTACAACTCAATTCCAACACTATTTCTATAACACAACTCCCAGTGGCTACAACATGACAATGATGATCTTTAATTTTCGTTGTTGGAACACGATGACAACGATTTTTTTCGAAGTAGAGTGCTAACAATGTTGATTATGGTGGTGGAAATGATGATGATGAAAATAATGATGGAAATGACGACGATGATGACGATTAACCAGCATAACTAAATACATTAAAGAGAATAAATTGTATAAAAGATATAATCACATATCTCCTACACTTCAACATTTTTGTAATATCATTGATCATCTTCTTCATCATTAAACTCTACATCTGTATCATCTAGTTTAGAATCTAATTTGAAAGGATTGGTCATATCAGCATTGTCATCAATTTCAATTTTTCTAATATCATCATCAATATCATCATTGAGAACATTGTCATCTACATCCCTCTCAACCTATTTGACTTCTTTGTCTGACAATACATGTACATCATGCTCCTTTGCATCGTATTCTTCTTCAATATCATCTTCTTCTAGTACATTATACTTTATATTCCTTCTTCTTAGATCATATATAACAATGTATGACCAACCTTCTTTACCTAGAACCTATGAATAAAAGACCTTCTCACATTGGATTGGAAGAACTTAATTTTCTCTACCCGGTTCAAATGTCCTTGTATTAACCATTGTAAATCCATTGACATGCTCAATAACAATTCTATCAAGATCAGATCCATTCTTCCATAACCTATACCATTTAACCTCGAACAAAACTAACTTGAAGGATTTAAGGTCACACTTGATTATATCATCTAAATACCTATAGTATCTATTTTTGGATATTGTTGGATGCTTGTCACTTCTAGAGGAAACATTAGTGACCTCAAAGACTACAATTATCCAACAATAAGATGAGTTTTTCTTGTCATACAAATTTTTAATGTGAAATTTATGACCATTTCACCACATAGCCTTATGGTGTGTCAACTTCAATACTCCAGACACACCATTAATATCAATCAATAAACATATTTAGACTTAGTGTAAATTTGAAAAAAAAAACAACCACCACATAGATTAATATAATGGAAAAAATGGAAATATGATGTGGGTGAATAATATGGTTTCATGTTTATCTTTTAAACCATATGCTAAATCAATTTCCCTCTAAGTAAGATTAGTATATTGATTATGATGAGCTTCTTTAAGAAATGTAGCACCCCTTCCCATTATAACCTATCATTAAACTATATACATAGATCTATCCATACCTTCATCCAATCAACATTGTTTGTGATGTATAAATGTAGTGCATCCCACTCTTGAACAACTATATAAAAAAAGAATTAAAATTACTAATTAGAATAAAGATTAATAATTGATGAAAGTTGAATAAAAATTAAACAAGTACAATATATAAATAAGTCAATATTAATGCAAATTATTATAGATATTTACCATATAATTAGTACCTTCCACTTTTCTCATTCTATCTTTCTCGACCAAGAAATCCCCTTCAAATTTTTTAATGGAATTGGCATCCAAAATCTGAGGAACCTTCATATTTTATGTTAATTTAGGAATATAATGACTAATATACACCAAGGATTGATATACCATATAACCCTCCACCATAGAACCCTCGGGACATAATCTTTGTCTAACGAAATCCTTCAATGACTTCAAGTGCCTCTCCACCATCCACATTGACTGTGTGTGTACAGATCCACACATTTCAATATTTTTAACTTGGTGTATGAGGTAGTTCTCTTGCACATTGAAAAATTTCAAAGATAGATACTTTTTCATTTCACATATTGGCCAAGGAATTTATCTCCTCCAATATTTAATATCTTCTTTATTGATTTCATTAGATGAAAACCACCTACACATGATACAATAAAAAAAATAATAGGTTTCAACAACAAAGAATATACATTTCAAGTAAATCATATGTCAACAAGTTTAGAAACAAAGTTTTTTCACATAAATAATTAATTTTACCTCATGTATTTTCCAAGTTCATTTATAACTTTTTTTATATTGTTGTCAAAAATGTCAGGGAGAGATACAGGTAGAAAATACTGTAACAAACTAGGGATCATTATTTTTTTTGAAAAGAAAAAAAAAATACAGAAAAGAGATATTATCAATATAGAAATCTACCAAAAAATTTACCTTAATGAATATATTCCATTTGTTGGTGCAAAATCGAGACCAAGATTCTCGATAGTTACCAACAAAATGTACTATTGTAGTATAGGAAAACTGGAATATTCAACCCTCCACAAGGGAAGGAGGTCACACCTTAAGCATATCCGAGACTTGTATGACTAAGGGAGTTATAACGAATACAACATCATATATATTTATACAATACTGATATCCATAGTTTAAGCATTGAAATCAAGTCATGAAAACATTCAAATAGTAATGGGAAAGGAATAAGAAAATACAGAAAAAAAAATATAGATCCATGCATAGCATAACAAGTGACCATAAAAAAAAAATTGAGGCCTTGAATCACATCATTTTATTAGCTACAAAAACATAGAATACTTCATACACCATGGATCTAACGGATCACTTCTTGAAACACCTAGATCTTTCATACACTGTCTTTCACAACAAGATATAACTCTTACACCTTCAAATAATATTGTTATGGGATTCATTGTAGACTCCAAACTCACCACAAATACAATAAAGGTACCAATGAATACAACTACAATAACTTACCATTACACAAGAACCCGAAGAAAAATTTTGACAATACCAACAACAATAGCCATTGACCAATATAAGAAAAAACCTATTAATAGTGATAATAAAATTATCCCTTTCTCTTTACATTGTTGTTTTATTTATACTTACATGTATTTGACAAAGTCGATTGATTAAATCAAATACTCTTCTATCCACAGCTGGTATTTCTTTGATCCACCTACAATATTTCCTTTTCTACTTATTTTGAAGCTTCTAGTTGATGCAGGGTGAAATTGACTATTTCTACCGCTTACTCATCCCTATCGCTTTATCAAAAATAAAGGGCCCAAAAGGCATCGAACACAACTATTGACTCACCCTGAGTCAACCTTTAACTTATTTACTGGGGATTTCTTCAAACGAAGGGCACAACTCTAGTACAATATGCATGGCTTGCTGGTGGAAATTGTCATACTATTCCAAGCGGTCTTAGCATTTGAAGACCAAAATAGATGCACCCGTAACAAATTCCTGAGCTCCAAAAACATCTGGTTCTCTATTTTTAGTGGAGAGAAGAGTATCCCATTATGTATATGTTATGTAATTCACATGGCTCATCTAAACATATCCAGTCTAGACTACAGGCTTGAACTCATAGAACTCTTTCTTGGCTTGTGCGTATGTGTTCATCTTCGGTATTTGAACTCTCAATTATTCAGTTGGTTTGTTCCTTCTCTCTAGTAGACAAAACCAATCATTCACCATGGTAAACATTTTTCTGCACTCCCTAGTCTTGTCATGAAATAAAGATCAAACAAAATCCCCTTCCACAACTACTTGCGTGAATTTATCTAGAATATCATTGGGATTCTCTTTCTCTTTCAGCTGAATGGAATCCATTTTCTGTTGTAGGTTGTCTATCTTCTAAAAAAAATAAAACCAATATCATGATCAATGTTCAATTTGTTGCATTGGTGAAAAAGGAGAAATAACATCTAACAACTGAGGAGAATCCTACTAGAATGTATGCCAAGCTTCAACCAATTCCCAAAAGACAACATCCAACGTCGATTCATCCCATGCACATAAGGTGTATACTTGATCCCGATTCTCTGATACTACCTCTAACTCATGATGCAATTTTTGACTCTACTGCATTAACTCCTTATTGGACTTCTCTACACAAACAATATGTTTCTATATCTAGGCAGTCAAGGCACACATAAAATTCAATAACTGTGGGGTGGAACATGCAACAAAGTCATCACTAGTGATGGAATGATCTATAGGTATCCGTCAGGGAAGTGGTTTTTCACTTGCAATTTATCTCTCAGAGAAGCTAGGGGTATTGGCACCGTCATCACCTGGAGAGGTGGCTTGGAATATATGAGAAAGTCTCTCTTGAACATCATGGGGAAGCAAGGAAAAAAACTCCATGTTCTCTAGACAGAATTGGAGGATTGCACAACATTGCTAAGGATCTTGGAGTAAGGGCTCAACCTTCTCATGAATGGAACTGGTGCTATGGGATGAGTTGGTTTTATTAGGAATGTCCATGGGAATGTGTGGAGGAACAAGAAGTGATTGAGCTATCACTTCTATGGATTTTTGTATCTCAATATTAGAGATATTCACTTACAGAACATTTGGTGAGGGAGGGGAACATTTATACTAGCTTTGTAGACTACAACCGAGGAATCAATGGCCTCATGCTCAACCATGTGAGTATCCATATGAACAGGGGATGATTGGGTTCCCATCTGAGTATCTGCAACATGGGTAGTTTTATAGGGAGTGGTGTCTTCAATATTAGGGGTAGAATGGGTTTTAGATATAGTAGTGATAGGGTCATCAATGATGGTGATAATGGGGATAATTGATGATATAGGGGTATGAACTATTTATTTTGGAAGAAGTGAGTGATAGGTATGGAATCCATGACAATGGGCAGACTAGAAAATGGTTTGTGCACTAGTGCATACTTTCTTACATGGAACTAAAAACTCATCTTCAAAGGATTCTTTGAAGTACTTACCTATGAATAAAAACTTTTCAAGAATGAATGATAATGGCGACGAATATGGAATTGAATTTGGAAGATATTCTTCCTCCTTTTCTAAATTTGAATCTGAAGGTGTGTGTTTTCTCTTTACTTCTCTGCTAGAACTATCAACATCCACAGTAGCTCAAGCCTCTTGCGGAAAAACCATGGGCAGTTGATAGGATACCCTCGAGGCCTTTTGAACCATCTTCACAATGGGTCAGGAACAAACCTTCTTATACAAAGTTTCTGCATCAAGATAATAGGGCAACGAGGGAGTGTGGAACTTCTAAGGATTCAGAACACATGGTCGTATAAAGGTGTGATCCCTATTCATCCCAAACCGGATCTTACTAGTGTGCATGTTAATCATGTCTTGTGAGATATGCATGCATCATGTACCATTGATCAAATCGTTATACCACTATAGGAAACTGGCATTGTTGAATGATATATTTGCAGCACCGGTTCTATTTTCTAGCCAAGGCACAAACCGCATATAAATTTTGTTATATGGGGTCAATTCTAGATCATTCCCTTATTGTGGCCTCCATTTCCACATGGATAATGCAACCAAAATATATCCATAGACGAAATACCCTCCTCTCTCATGCATATCCTCACATGCCTATAACATATTAGTCATCAAGAAATTGCACCAATTCAATTGCACTACTTATGCACATAAATCAACCATTGACAAAGCATCTAATGTGCATTCTCCTTTGGAATAGTTCTTCATCACATTTCCCACAATAATATAGCATGCACAAAAACATTTCACATCAGTAATTGGCTCAATTAGAGATATGTGACCTCCACACCTGGTACCAAATGTTTCATATAGGTTGAGCTCACCCTTTTTCTCACCATGTTCCCCTGAATATTGGAAGCCTTTGGTGATGTCCTCTCCCTCCATAGAAAGTCTTGTCAAGTAATGGATATCATCCACATATGGGATACTCTATATCCATCAATAGAGATTCATTTTCCACCTAACTGATTAGAAACTTGGTACACTGCGCAACTTCCCCCGTGGTGCCAAAAAATTAGTAGATCATGTAGACTCATCAAAGTGGAATCCCTAAGTGGCACATAGGAAGTTTTCCACTACAAATATAGATCTATATATGGAAGGGATGAATATTCCATATATGTATCGACCTTCATTTGGGTAAACACATCTTGATCTGAGAAATTGATATCAACAAGACATGTTTGCTCCACTTTACCCTATAAATATCCCAAAATATCAACCCATGGATCATGGATTTCAGCGGGAATAGAAAGATTAGGAATTACACCCCAAGTAGTAGTGGCATGATCCATGGATGCAATAGATCGTTGGTACACAAAGAGAATCATAGGATGAGAAAAAATATGTGTACTCATAGAATTATCACTAGGATGCATTGTTGAGTATTCATAAAAAAAAACATAACATAATGACTTGGACAAGGGTGACTTTCGGGGTATAGAAAATCATGAGGAGGTGACAAAGGGGAGAATTAAAATTGGGATTAAGGGGAAACCAATAGATAACTAAGCATTAATAGAATAGATGACCGACAGACACAGTGAAATCTAATTAGTGATTTAGGAAATAAAGGGAAAAAGTATGAATACATATTTGACATGGAATGACACATGAGAAAACAACTAATTGGCTAATAGCTAACCATAAAACGTACTAGTGGAGTTTCTAACACAAATAACTTTTGCTGACATGGAAAACTTAGATAGAAACATGAAAGTACTAACTACATTTAATTGACAATGTGACAGTGACACGGCAATGACTAAAATATTGAAATTTACTAAATTTAGAAAATATTTGAAACATATCTCCCCCCCCAAAAATGATACCACCAGGGCTTAACTAGTTGACAATGCCATCTAGAGTCTAGGAACAAATGACATGTGTACATGATAGTACTTTATTAACAAAACATAATAGAACAAAAATAGAACTAAAACTTGCTTACAGTATTCACTCCTTATTACAGGAGTGCAGAGGAACTCTCTTAAATGAGGAGAAATATATGCATTCAATACTGCGCCATTCAACCATCCCACACAAATAACACCATCTAGTTGTGTTAGTTGAGAAACTCTCGACTCCCAAATTTTTGCAACTATAAAGGGTCCAAGCCAAAGAATATGCAACTTTCCTAGATTTTTATGGTACTTAATCTCATAGAGAAACACTTGGTCACCTTGATAAATTGTCTTGCTCTTGATGTTCCCTACCATGCTAGGCTTTCTTCCTTTATTTTTCCACAGCCTGATGAAAATTTTCTAAAAATCGTGCTTCTTCCAATTCCAACAACTCTGCAACCCATTCTGCAATGGACTCATCAACTGTCATTTGAGTAACTTGTGTAATGTATAATCTTGGAGTCAGAAATCTAGCTGGTACTATTTCTTCTCTCCCATACACTATATGGAAATGGGTATGCTTGTGTAACTTCTTTGTAGTGGTTCTATATGTCCAAAGAAAATCATGAATTCTATAATCCTAGACATCCCAATTAGCGCAAAAAACTTTAATCAAACCCTTCTCCATAATTTTTAAAAATGCCTCCACTATGCCATTATCTTGTAGATGATAAGGATTGATCTTCTAATTTTGAATAAAAAATTCTCAAGTAAGGGTGGCGATGGTCTCACTGGTGAAATGAGCTACTTGATCACTAGTTAAACTCCCAGGACACCCAAATTGAGTAATAATGTTCTAAAAAATGAGCCTTTCTATTGTATCTGTAGAACAATCCTTGACAGGTTTTGATTTATCCCAATGAGTTACTAATTTGTTGTAGTAATGATGTATCTTTACTTCAAGTGTTTTGTTGGCATATTAATAGGTCCTATTAAGTCAAAAAACCACTACTCAAATTCTTTTAGTGCGTGAACATGATGTAATGGAAACTCATCTCTGCAGAATGTCTTACCAACCCTCTCACATATATCACATTCTTTGGCATAGTCCTTATCATATTTAAACACAATATGCCACCATAGTCCTTCTTGAAGTACATTTTGTGTAGTATCATTCCCTCCTACATGATCTCCCACAACTCCACTATGACACTCCCACAAGATTTTAGGTCATTCATGATCTATTACACACCTTCTAAGAATGTTATCCAATCCCAATTTACATAGTTTACCTACAATCAATTGGTATTCTGTTGCAAAAACCACCAAATGTCTCTTTTATGTTGTGGAATAACCATCAGGAAAGACACCAACAGTCAATAAGACGGTGATATCAGAGAGATAGTTCAGAACAACTTCAATCTTAAAACATAGTGCATCTGGGAGCTCTTCATCTACCTCTCCACCAATTTCTCCTGACTCTAACCTAGATAAGTGGTCAGGGACAACATTCATCTTTCCGGGTTTGACAACAAATTCAAAGGAGAATTCTTGGAACAACAAAATCCACCTTCAAATTCTTTCTTCTAACATAGGATTATTTACTAAATACTTCAAAGCTGAATTATTAGTGAAAAACTTAAAATGGCCTCCCAACAGGTAATGTTTGAACTTCTACACCACATAGACCATGGGTATATCCTCCCTTTCTATGGTGATGTATTTTCACTCAACCTATCATAGTTTTCTATTGGCTAAGTAAATAGGATGATATAGATTACCTTCACCAGGTTGGACAAGAGAAACACCCAAAGAAGTACTAGAAGCACCAATGTGAACATGGAGTTAAACCTGTCAGTTAGGATATGTCAGACTATGAGAGATACTTAAATTCTCTTTAAAAATGTTAAAATGTATGTCACATTCAGGGTTCCAGTGAAAAACTTGATCCTTATTCAACAAATTCTCTAATGGATCAGTTATACTTGCATAATTCTATATGAACCTACGATATTATCTAGTATGAATGATCCAGATTATTTTTGGCACAAAATGAGAGCAAATATATAAAACAAAAATATAAAGATATATTGGAAGAGAGACAATAACAGTTTTGTGGACCCCGTTTTTGGGTAGTTTGGTGTATCAACTTCCTGGGAGGGTAAATTTGGCATACAATATCTATTTGGGGCGCATGATAGATCGTTGGAAATGTATAATTGAGGAGATTCATTTTGGGGGCTCAATCAAAATATTTGGAAATCAATTAGGTGATATATCCCGAAAAACCTTCATTTAGTCCTTCAAAATGACCCCAGAAGTTTAGGAACGAAAAAACAGTTAAAAATAGTAAGTTGCCAGAAAACTATTTTGAGCCAATTGGAATAGGTGGGTGGTCACCGATATCCACCTAGATCAATCCTCCTTCCTTATGAATCAATGGTATCCATTGCATTGAATTCCTAGGGGAGAGGGAAAAATGTTTTTTGAATCTGCATCTTGATGAGCTACTTGCCTTGCTGGAGAAGTTGTGTTGCTTAGCTTGTTGAAGATTGTCACGAACCTGTGGCTGGAAGGGTTGGAAATTTTGAACCAGTCTGAATACATGATATGACTATGTGTGGAAGGAATCCTTGCACTTTTATTCAATCTTATCAACCTTCTTTTGCTGGATAGAAGGTGCTTGGATTGAGGCCATAGTGGTTGCGGTGTTCTTTTGTTCACCTTTTGAACAAACTGTGAAGAAGATGAATTTTTTAGCATGAGATACTACCTTGTGTCACTTTTTAGGTGGGACAATAGTTTTAAATACCTCTGGTATCCTGTAGATATGACCCCCCATAGTAACAATGACACTACGAGGTCGAGACTCATAAATAGCATGACACTTCTACATATATGGATGCCCAAAAGAAAAACATAGACATCTAGTGGGCAAAAATCACATAATACCTCATCCTTGAAGGGTTGGATGTTGTATGACAATTGACACTGTTGGTTGACACATAGATCCCGTCCCTGGCGAATCCACCCGACTTTGTATGGTTGTGGGTGTGATGTTGTTGACAATCCAAACCATTTGACAACCTCTGTTGATTTGAGGTTCTTCTGGCTTCCACTATCAACAATTAAATGTAATAGGGTCCCCTTCACCCACATATGTGAATGGAAGAGGTGCTCCTCCTCTTCAGAATCTGCTAGTTCTTTTGGTTGAATTGTTGTGGTCACGACAATAGAAGTGGGGTTTACGTCGGTGATTTGTATTCTCCCATTATTTTATGAGTCAGAATCTGAATCAGGGTTCAACTCCTTGTCTTTGATATCGGCCACTAATGATTGTTTTCAGCAACATTCATCAATGTTGTGTCAAGGCATTTTGTGAAAATCGCACCACTTTCCAGTTTCCTTCTTCATCTTTCTGTGACACTTCTTTTCCTGTGGCTTCGACTGGTTTTTAGGAGGTTGTTTGTTAGGGACGTTTCTATCATACTTTGATTATTGTATATTTTCAAACCATAACTCCTATTTGTTTTGGTTCTTAAATTTCTACACAATTTTAACAACATATCAATAAGCAACATAGAGTGATGAGATGTCAAGAAAATCCATTTCAGTTTGGATGTATCTGTGTAGTGACCCATGGTACTTCAGAACTAAATGTCACTTGAAGTCTTTGATACCCATCTTGGTGTGCAAGGTATGGAAGGTACTGGTGAACTCTGACACTGCTTGGCCCCTCTCTTTCCATGGTGTGGTACATCTCATGTACTGGTCTTCATAGTTTCCAACATGGTAATATTGTTCTTTGACCGCATCCACAAAAAAATCCCAAGTGGGCTCAGCCCCATATATTCCAGACTCCTTTGTGAAAATTTTCTCCTAGTAAGTTTCCCACCAATGTTTGACATGGGGGATATATTTAAGGAGTGTGGAGGTGATCGTTTGCTTGTCAGAAAAATTGTGAATAGAGAAATAACCTTCTAGGAGATTTAAACATTTTTCTAGGGCATCTGCATCTATGTGTCCTTCAAATACAAGAATATAAAAAATAACTTGTACCTTGAGAGGCGAGGTGCATCCAAAGTGGATTCTTGATAAAGGCGCATTGGTTTTTATCGATAAGCATTGAAGGATGCGGGTAAAATTATACATCATTTCGTCCCTTTGTCGTGTGAGAGCTTGCTCAAGGAACATATCAATATAATCGTCTACTCTGTCATTTTTCATTTCTTCTACCATGGAGGGTTTCTTGGGCATGCAAGAGTGATTTTAATCAAGAGAGACAAGCTCGAGACCCAAATTTCTATACTCGAACCTCGTCGGGGACATGTAATGAAAAAAAAATGATCAAGAGAAGCTTGCTCTGATACCACTGATCCAGATTATTTTCGACACAAAATGAGAGAGGAGATATAACATAGAAATATAAATAGATATTGCAAGAGATCCAATAAATTAACAAATATATATTAGATATACAACAAGAGGCACATATATATAGTAATACACAATTTCTATTAATGAGAAAAATGTACAAAACTGTAGAAATAGAGAGTGAAAGACTCGCTAGAATGGTGGAAGCTTATCTACGAGAAGAGATGTGATGGATACTCACGTTTGTAAGAAGATGATTTTAAAATGAGACTCCAAAGGCATTTTTATAATAAATAAAATACAAAACCCTAACCCCGGAAGATGAAAAGCCAACATTTTTGTGGACCTTGTTTTTGGGTAGTTAGGTGTATCAACTTCCTGGGGGCGTAACTTTGGCATATGGTCTCCATTTGGGGCGAACGATAGCTTGTTGGAAAGGTATCGTCAAGGAAATTCATTTTGGGGGCTCAACGAGAGCCTTTGGCTATCATTGAGGTTCTCGATCCTGAAAAACCTTCATTTAAGCCCTCAAAATCGCCCCAGAAGTTTAGGAACCGAAAACTACTAAAAATAGTAAGTTGCCAGAAAATTGTTTTGACCCATTTGGAATAGGTGGGTGGCCAATGATATCCACTTGGATCAATGAAACAAGGTGGATCAAAACTACTTGCCAGTTTTATTGGGAGGCATATTGAGAATAAAAATACCCTTCGGAAGATCAACCAAAAGTCTTTCTTTGCAAATGATATGACGAAGCAATTTTCCAAAAGGCACACAGAAAACACATTTCTTCAGATTAAATGGAATTTATAACTATCTATAGAATCCAAACATTAACCAAAGTAAGCCTATGTGTTACTTCAACAAGTTGCATACAATCTATTCGTACATGTAAACATTGAGAAAATTATGGATAAAGTCTCAAAAGGAAGCAATAACAATCCTGGAAAAGATAGTAGGAGCATTCTTAAGTACAAAGGGCATGACATTATAAGAGAAAGATCCCCATTAAGTAGTAAAAGTGGTCTTTTTTTTTAATTCTTCCACATTCATGACTTTATGATATCCTAAAAATCCATCAGTGAAGGAATATGCTTCATTTCCAGCCACCTGATCAAGTAATTCATCACTAAATGGAGTAGGAAAAAGGTCATGTACACAAGCCGAGTTAAAACTTATATAACCCACAAAAAATCTTATGTCCTTTTTTCCTTTCTTGTTCTTTATAAAAATTGGATTGATCCACTCGGCTTCATCCATCGGGAAACTTAATCTAGTTGAAAGCATTCTGTCAATTTCCTTCCTAACCTTTTGTTTGATACTAGGATTCAAGTGATATGGTCTATGCTTGACTAGTTTACCATCATGTTTCAATTCTATTTTTATTTCTCCTAGGTCTCCTTCAATTCCCTTAAGTTTTAAAAATATCTTTGGGAACAATTCCTTATACTCTTCCAATAGTTCTTAGATCTTTATTATAGTCTGTTCATCCCAGTAATCCCCTATAGAATCCATCTTAGGATTCTCTTCACTCCCAATATTTTTTTTCTACAACATTAGAGGTTGAGTATATGAACCATGGGAATTACCTAAAGAAGTGTCTCTAACTTCTCTTGTTCCTAAAAATTCCTTAAATACCATATGTCTAAGCCCCTACAAGTCTTCAGGATCTTCAGGGTCTTTGTCAACCTTGTTGCAAGCCATATGTATCCTTGTATTTCATGGATAAAAAATAAATTGAAGAAGAATTTTATGTTATGATATACTCTGGGGGAATACTTGGGCATGAATCATTATTAAACCACATTTGTTAATTTGTTTCAATACAACTGTGATTTCTGAAGACTTACTAGAAAGGGAAAACTCATGAAAAACTTATCTTGTAGTACCTTCCAGCATATCGTCTGTCTTCTGGTCTCCTCATGCAAATACCAGGATTTTAGAATTGTTCCTAGAGAATGGAAGAATTGATGTACCCATAAATGATATGGTAGTTTCACAACTTCCCATACTCGAAGACACTACTCAATATGATCAACTGGATCAGAGAAACCATCATATGTATCTAAATTTAATATCTAACAATTCATCATTCGATCTTCATTCGATTAGCTTACTTATAATGGAGGGAGGAAATGATATTGAATGGAAATATTGACCTCATTACAAGAGGAAAAAATTATTTTATAAAAAGCTCACTATCTAATAGGGGAGGATCTCAAGGCTATGTCAAGTGTTGAAATTATTTGTTCTACCACAAACTTGTCCTCCATATCAATGAGAAAACTATGCAGATATGAAGTCCTATCATATGTTGGACAGTCACATATTTCAACCCCAATCTACCTTACTGAGAAAATATTTTCGCAACATCTGGAAAATTTCTCTTAGCGTCCCTACTGCCAATTATTAAAATATTCTTTATAATCCTCACCCATAGGTTGAACATTGTGCCAACTCATTGAACCATCTACAATAGGGTTAGTATAATCATCTTCTTTTCCTCTAGTCATATGATACAATTGATCAATGATATATGGCTCCATAATAGCATCTATAGGTTTAGTATAACTTGGAACTTCATATGGATCTAAAGGAAGAGTAACTTTCATACCATCATACTCAAAAGTAATAGTTTCCCTTTTAATATTAATACCAAAATAATTTTCATAATCCCTTTCAATTCCTAATAGAGCCAAGTATGGATCCTTTTCACCCATTATTTCAATAAAATAAAAAGTAGCTATTGTTTTGACAACAACCAAATCTATCTCTACATTCTACAACCTTCCTATTGGAAAAATGTAGTAGTGATTTTGCATCCTCAACTGAATAGGAGAATAGAATAGCTTGGGTTTTCCCATTTCCTCCCAATTTTTTTTAGGAAATATGTCAACATCAGATCCCAAGTCCAACATACCATCCTTGATTTCGTACTCATCCAACTGAGCATTCAACCTGGAATCCCTTTTAGTTCTACTCTTTCTTCTTTTTATCCTAATTGATTTCCTCTCTAGAAGGTTAGCAATAATGAACTCTTATGAATTTTATTATTTTCTCAAGGCCACTTTAATGGTATTCCACAACTTCTCAATAATTTTTTCATCATATAATATATTAGAAAATAATTGAAACCAAATATCAACAACTTTCTTTGAGTTACCTAAAGACTCTGATTAAGTAGATGACTCTCTAGTTATCCTTACTTGATGAGGGGTCAAATTGAAACTTGTCTCCACAACTTGAGGTATCGATGGACCAGACATATGTTTGAACATTTCTATTGAATTTCTAAATAATTCCTTTTTTCATGCACGATCATATTTGGTATTTTCTGGCACAACCTTTTGAATCTTGATTTGATGCAAACTCTTTGCATCAACACCAATCTTCTCTGATCCCCTAGTAATGATTTTAATATTAGACCCACTCTTTTTAGATACAACCCTTTATTCAAAATTAATTAGATTATATTCTCTCTACCTGGCATGATCTTCCCATTTAGCTATCAAATCAGGGCAGTCTTTAAGAGCGTGAGTATTATTCATGTAGTGTGAGCGCCAGGTTTGTCTTGGAAGCCGAAAATATCTCACAATATTCCCCTACTCATCGAAATTGTAAGAGTGAATCAGTCGTCTTCTACCAGTTCATCCATCTCTGTATCCTCCTCCACCTTTGAGACCTTGTCCAAATCCTTGAGGTCCTTTGTTCACAATGAATGCAAATCAATTGAATATATCTACAATTTCATCTAGAGAATGACACTAATTAGTATTATGAGCAGGAGAACCACAAAAATCACAATACAATGTATTGGGAGCAAGTGTGTATTTATGCAAAATGGTCCAATTTCGTGGATAATGCTCATGATTTCTACATATTTCACAATATTCATTAGTTTGGAAACCTTGGTTATTCAGAAATGAATGATATTAAATATGCCCATGAAATAGTGTTGTAGCAACAACCTATGCAATTCATCCTAATGGTCCTACTGGCAGAGGATCCATTGGAGTAATATAGGTCCCTACACCTCTCAATGTAAGATATTCATTCACAAAGTGACCCTCTATGTAATAGCTTGAACACCAAAAATTGCAGCTAACCTACCTTAGAGAGGGTGAACTCCTAAATATTTTAATTTAGTGAAAAAAATTAACTTTGGAGTTGATTGAAAATCGCATATTCAAAAGTTATCATAAATCTTAAGCTCCCTTGATATCCTACAATATCTTCAATATTCATGTATTGATCCAATGCTTCTCCTAGAGTGGCTATCATTTCTAGTGTTAGAGGGATGCAGGTAAAAGGAAATAATCCTTGGATGAACCATTCCCTTTATGATATTCATGAATATGCTTTGCTAGCTTCCCTATTGCATCTTTAAACCTCTAATTGTGTTCCCATGTAGAATCACCATCTCTTTGCTTTATTTCCTACAAATTGGAAA
The DNA here is from genome assembly GCA_032191745.1 of Picea mariana. Taxonomy (NCBI): domain Eukaryota; kingdom Viridiplantae; phylum Streptophyta; class Pinopsida; order Pinales; family Pinaceae; genus Picea; species Picea mariana. The sequence goes on from JASDQU010241436.1 coordinate 117,010, forward strand.
GTTATTGTTGCTTTAACTGTGGTAACCAGAAATCTGCAATAAACCTTTGTCTTACTTGAACTAGAGTGAAAGATTGACCTTGAATCTTTGGTTCAACAGTATTCGTATGCTATTTTATATATGGACCTCATATATTAGTTTGAAACTCAACCAACTTTTTCGCATAAAGAGTACCTTCAGAACTATAGATGGCCTTGCATAGAAACCAATGTTTCTCAACATCCTCATCCCCCCTTCCTTAAAAATCAGAGTATGAGGTAAGGGATCTTGTAGTTTTTGTTCCCATTGATGTACTTGTATACCCTACTAAAATGAACCCACAAGATCCTAGTTGCGATATGATGAAAGAACTCACCACAATTCCACTACTATTACTCAATAAACTTGTAGAACTCAAAGAACTAGGAATAATAGAAGTTGTAGAAGGATTTAATAAATAAATTACCAAATTTGTTGACGACGTTAAGTGAATAGGTGATTCAGGGCTACTTAATTTTTCTTTGAAACATATTTATTTCATATGGGTGGTCTCATTCTCATGCAATGTTATAATTAATTCTTGATCTACACCAATATATTCTAGATTTATAGGATCAAATTATTTTGTAGCTCTCTCTAAGGTTCGGGATGAGTCTTCTTCCTTAGTGGAAGAATCTACCCAGAATATTTCATCCGCCTCCTCTGAATACTCTCCCTTGTGTCTGATACCTCTAGAACCTTCACCTCTTGCACCACTTCTCTATTTATGCCATTGATTGGATAGTGTTCCCCATCTATGAAACTTTCACAAATATTCTAGATTTTCTCTATCACCACCATATGATTTGATATCCTTCTACAACTGATTGGTATACTTCGTTGTTTTCTTCATCTAGTTCCACCACTAGTTTTCAAAAATGGAAGACCTCCTTAGAGATATTTCATCTCTTTCACTCTTCTCTTGATGGCCCCACATATCTCAAAGACAACTTCACATTATATTACATCATGAGCCCTCCCAGTAATCACCTTCCCCTGAGAACAGGTGTTTAAGTTGCCATGTTACTTGAAGGAACATGAAATATTCCTTCTTCTACCAACAAAACATTGATCCACAAAGTTATATCCCACAACAATCTTCCTCTAGTTCCTTCTCTGAATACATCCTTTTATTTTGAAAAGGTTTGGTTGTTTTTTATAGAGTACTTGATAATATAACCGTCAAGAGTATTTTTCACACAGAATTCTATATCTTATGAGATCTGGTGATCTAGAAGATGAAGAGCCACTAGACTATCAAAAATCCTAGTTATAAACCTTCTTGACCTGATCTTTTTATTATGGAGCTTCTTGTAGCGGATCTAACCACATAAAAAATTATTCAAAAACTTTAACCTAGAGTATCTCATATTGGTCACTAGCAATCTTCGAATATAAAATAGTATCTTTCACAACCCTAAAGCGCTTGTGCCGGAAATCATCCTCCTTCCTTATGAACACATCACAAATATATTCCCACCATTTTTCAACATAATAATTGTAGATCCGATGAGGCATCCTATAAAACATCCCTCTAAATATCGATACTAGCAATGAAACCATTTGTTGGCACAAAATCGAGACCAAGGTTCTCGACAATTACCAACAAAAAGTACTATTGTAGTCTAGGAATGATGACATATTCAACCCTCCACAAGGGAAGGAGTTCTCACTGGAAGTGTAGCCGAGACTTGTATGATTAAGGGAGTTATAAGAATATGGAATCCGATATATGTCTACAATACTTAGATCCATACTTTAACCATTGAAATCAAGTCGCGGTAGCATTCATATAGTAATGGGAAAGGAGTAAGAAAATACATAACATAAATATTGATCCATGTGTAACATAAAAGATAACCATAAAACAAATTTTGAGGCCCTGAATCACATTATTTTATTAGATGCAACAACACAAAATACTTCATACACCATGGATTTGATAATTCACTTCCTAAAACACCTATATATTAGTACATTGTGTTACACAACAATATCTAACTCTTACACCTTCAAAGAGTACTCTTACAGGATTCATTACTGACTCCAAACTCACCACAGATACAAAAATGGTACCAATGAAGGAAATGACAATAACTAACCATTACATAGGAACCTAGAGAAAAATAATGAAAATACCAACAACAATAGACATTGACCAACATCAGAAAAAACATGACAATCGTGATAATACCATTAACCCTTTCTCTTTGCATATTTTTTTATTTATACTTGCGCACCTTTGACAAAGTCGAATGACTAAATTAAATCCATTTATGTCCACACATGTTATTTCTTTGATCCACCCTTGGTATTTCCTTTTCCACTGCTTTCGAAGATTCCATATTTTGTGACGTGCATTTTACTTTTTTTGTCACTTACTCATCCTTATAAGTTTATCAAAAAGGAAGGACCCAACACCAATCATGATTTTTCATCCCACCAAATTCACCTTTCTTCGTTAAGATATTCTTTATGTTTGAAGAAAATCTAGTGAGAAATTCAATTTTTCGAAAGGCCTCTTTTACAAAACTACTTTCTTGATATGTAAATAACCATGGAAGACTATTTTGGTGTCCATTGTTATTTGAATAAATCACATTTTTCATTAAATGATTGGCTCCCTGAATGTAAGTAAAAATTTTGACAAATTTTTCTTTGTCACTCCTTCCATGTAAAATTCTCCTCAATGTTTATCTTACATTCTTTTTGATATGCATTGTATCAAACAAATGAGCTATTTGTAGATGATCATAGTAGGGAAATCAATTGAATTGTGTACGATAACTTTTCATTCCTTGTGGAATCCCATTAATTCCTTTATGACATTTATGAAACAAAATGATATTATAACAATAATTGTTAGATATAATAAACAACATTTAATGCAAATTAAAATTGTAAAGTATTAATATGTGTGATACATATATAAATTGATTACCTTGATGATTTCTTTTATATTTCAACTTTTGTAGGTGAGGTGTCATTCTTCATGTTTTTATGCTAATCTCTTCTTTCAAATTGAAAAGATGGTTTTTGTAGTTCGATACCTATGGTTCTTAGGGAGGAAGTGCCTATACTCATCAAACACCTCCTTTCCTAAACTTCTTGAATGATGCAATTTCATCCTAGGACCAAAAACTTGACATGAAAATTTACCTTTTGTTTGACGACCTACAAGATATGGATGTCAGTATTATTTATATAACAAAGAATTAATATTTAAGAAACATGCATCATATTTTCATAACATTATATACTATTAAATTGCAGTAGTGTGTTACATACGAAAATAATGTTTTATCCCTGGGGCATCCTGAATTCTCCATGGAATTGAAATTAATTTTTCCATATTGGTCTATAGATGTCCTACATAATGATGCCAACCCATAACTTTAGTAGCTCGTCGAAAAGATGCTCAATATGTACATTCATATATTTCACTTGGTACTGACCTAATTGGTTGTAAGTACATGTAATTACTACCTTATATATATAATAAATTATGCAACGAAAAAGACAAATGAAATGTGACGCTCAAACAAATTTTGTAAACAAATACCTGGAACAATCATTGCCAACATTGTGGGCTTCCTCTTTATTAACATCCAAGGAAGAAGGTTAATGTCCGTTAAAAAAATAGGTCACACTGAGTAAATATACCTAAGCTCACCAAATGGATTGACACCATCAAATACCAATGAAAGCCTAACATTACGAGGTTCTTCTTTAAAAAATTTCCACATTTCTTCGATGTTCCTAAATGAATAACCATATACAGGAATTCGAAGAACACCAACCTCAATTCTATATCATTTATGATAATACATAAATTATTCTATTCTTTGGCACCTGAACAATTGATGCAAACATGGAATTATCACATTATGACATTATGAAAGATATTGGAATGGAAAAATTTTGATAATTTCGATATCTAGTTATTTGACATTCTGGGAATTTCGTTTCCAATGCATATTATCTATAATATATAATATGATAATTTTGACATGCATCAATACCGTGATAATTCATTCCAATATATTTCGTAATGGCACACAACTCTCAGTATGTGTGAGGTAAATTATTTGATGGTGGTAAGAAAAATTCACCTAACAATATTAAAAATAACTAGTTATTGTAAATAATAGTAATCATAAATATTGAATCCTTAATTTACATTTTAATTCACATTAAACATAGAGAAAAAAAAATCTACCTCTACTTATAATATGTGATGAATTATACTACATACCTTAGGATATGTGTGAGATAAGTGTTTGAAAAACCATTCAATACCTTCAAGTTCACCAACAACATTATAAATGAGATAATATTTGTTCTTGAGCCTTCATAAAGGGGTTGTTGTTCCTTGTTAAGAAAAGGTACATCATGAATATCAGAAAAAAAATCCTCATCGATAGGAGAAAATATGTCCTGGATCAATCCGTTTTTCCCATCATCTAGCTCAACAATATTATTGGTATCATGTTCTTCCATAGGATTGACTTGATCTTCATCATCCATACCATCTTCCACAGCTTGTAATATAGTATTTATACTACTACTAGGCACATATTTGTCTGGTGACACACACCTATGAGGATATCTCTTTATTATTACAAACAATCAATAACATCAATAACATTAATGTATATAACAAATATTAAAACAAAATAATTTTTTATAAATACACTCAATACAAACGAATATAATGAATATATTACCATGGGATGATATGTATACCCCCATTAAACATGTCCATACCTCCAACAATGTCTTTGAATTCTTTTCTTACAAGTATTCTTCTATTAAATCCCATACATTGATTGCAAGAGAAATAACATTTCCCATCACCCTATTCCTCCAATGTCGCCATTAACCTAGTAAGCGTCATTTATTCTCTTCAGTTGTAATCCTTGGAATCGGGATTTCCTATTACAAAAAAATCCACTAAATAAATATAAGTACAATATACAAATATATTCTTAGGGTACAAATGTCATCGAATATTGACCCCATATGTACTAGATAATTAAGCCATTGTCATCATAGATTTATTAAGGGTTTATAAAATTAGTCAACAATTAATCAAGAAATCAAAACCATAATTTTTTGACACATAAGCTCTGAAACTTCACTATAAGCAAGTAATAAAATCAAACAATAAAAGAGAACTAGACCAAGACAAATTTTATAGTCATTAAATCTAATTGAGTAGATATCTTCATTCCTATTTCCTAGGAAACAATTTGTGTCCCCAAATAAAAGAGGGTCTAAGGGTTAGGTACCTAATGTGGGTATTTAAAAGGAGACAAAGAAATATTAAAAATTTGTAACCTTCAAAGTACAAAATTTGAGCTATGTTGATCAAGATTTGGATCTCAGGAAAGTAGTGCATAGAAAAAGACTAATAATTCATGCAATGAACAATGAGCAGAAAATGCTTTTATAGCCATCAGACCTTGTAATGTTCCTGATCCAGAACCCTTTGTAATTGTACATAGGTTGGTGAGATTATTGGTACCAAGTGTAAATTTATGAACATTTAGGTTGGTGAGCCATTGGCACCTGGTTATGGTGTTGCACCCATAAGATTAAGTGCACATAGAATTATTATAAGGACATGGTGTACACATTTTGTGTGTTGCACACACTTGGGAAAATGCACACATTTCATTGTGTTGCACGCACTTGGGTTAGTGTGCATGAATGAATTTTTATGTTTTTAGGCCATAGAGCCTATGTGATTATGAGGATGGTGAGAATGGATGCATATAGGTCAGTGAACCTATCCATGTAAATTTAATCATGTTTATTAATATAATATTGCAGTGTTACGTGTTGACAGACTCAGAAGAAAAGAGATGGGGGTCCTACTCCACCGAAAAAAGGGATAAGAGGGAATTTTTTTAATAATATTTCTGAAAAGGGTAATGTAGATATGTTTTTATCCTAATTTTTCGAGGGTAGGGAATGAGCCACCAAGTGGATTAAAGCTAATTCTAAAGGTGATCAGTGTCAAGTGGAAGGCATGTAATATATATAGTTGGATTTAGTGTATTTTTTGGAGGGGATCACGATTATTGTAGAGAGGATTGGAAAAATATTTCATGTAACATGATCTCGTGAACAGAAGGGGGTTAGAACATATGGAAAATCCAATTACTACCTTATCTGCAGTGAGAAGTTTGTAAGGAGTGGTGGGAATACATCCATAGTTTCAATTTCAAAGAGTTGGGTTGAAAGACAATGAGAAGTCTCTTTTGGTGAGATAATGGTTGTTGTGGAGTGGTTTTCAAACCCATGGGTATACTCTCCAGGTGAGAATTTTATTGAGTTATTCCCAGGTGTGTTGAGCAATAGTCACAGGACTAAGATATTTCCTTTCTGGCCTATTGTTGGTAACCTTGGGAAGGGAAATGAGGAAATCGAAGGAATGTTTATAAGAGAAGGGAAACACTTCCTTGGGCATGACTGGTGTGTGGGGAAGGAGAGATTGTGGTCTAGTTGCAACAATAAGCACTTAGGACTGGGAAATTTTGTGGAGTTTTAGACCATAGCCTTTCGCTAGAAGTATTTTTCCTTGGTGGAGTTGAGCCCCAGCTCAGGGGTGACCTATTGATGGAATATTATGAGAAAAAATTTCTATGTTATGGAGGAATGTTCGAGTCAAAGCCGTAGTTGGTGACTTTCATTTAAGAAAAAATTTCCTTGTGTGCTTGTCTTGGTTACTGCGTTCATTTTTGTCTATATTTGACATGGCAGGTTAAATTCTTGTGTGTTGATGCATATAAGTGTTTGTTGTTATTTTGTTATTTATTTCTTACTTATATAAGTATGGTGTTTTTATCCTTTAATTTTAGTTATGAATGATTATTTCAGTTGATTGTAACTTCACCTATTAAGTTTAATCTTGTGAATTTGGTTATGAGTAACCAAGAAGAGAATTGAGTGGTCGGGTGCATAGGGACGTAACCTATGTGCTTCAGAGGATGAAACTCATGTGTGTGTGGTTGAGGAATTATACACCACACAAAGTAATATCATAAGTGGCACACGATGCCTAGTTGGTTGTGTGCATAGTTGTATTGTGTTGTTAGTATGTTGGTGCGAGCAATTTTTTGATTTAATTATGTTGCTTAAGGTTGTATAAAAAAGAGTATGTTTCGTCCACTGTTATAAGTTGCATGGCTTGAGTCAAGTTTTAGTTGAGTGTGTTACTTCAAGTGACACTGCATGGACTTGTGTTAGAGTATAATATATGCAATGAAGCTTCAAAGTAACATTACTTAGTAGTATTCTAGGGATGTTACAGTTTCGTTGACTTAGATCTACAAACGTTGAGGTTGTTGGACATGGCCTAGCCTTGAGTAGTTGAGGAAATTAAAAAGTGATATCAAATATTTATCAAAGTGTTTTATGGAGTATCATGACCTAGCCTAGGTGGTTGGGGATGTTAAATATCGGTATCATAACTTTTGGTTCAACACTAGACTTGTATGGGCGAGATACCAACTTGAACATATGTGTGCGTTGAGAATTGGTATCAAGTAGTGCATAGTTTAGTTTGCATGGAAGACTATTGATTCATGATATAGAGTTGTGATGTGCATAATAGGTGTGATGCATGATTGTGTGCACTTAATTTGGAATGTTAAATCATCCAAGAAAATATGAGGGGTGCAAATTTTTCATGTAGTTGTTGCATGAAATCATATAACAAATATTAGTTTCCTGCACATTTTGTAGAATTATCAACATTTAGAGCATAGCAGAGTCAATGTAGAAGGTTAAAATCAGGGATGATACGAAGAGGACTTACAGTCGTGATGACAAATTAGGGGATCTGTACTGAATTAGGCTTATAATGAAAGGCTTATGAGAGCCAAGGAGTAACACGATGACTTCAATGTCAAATTGATGAAGAGTAGACAGAATAGAAAATAAGATGGATAAGAAGACAAAGTTTATTAGATCAGGAAGTCGCAAGTCTCATGATGAGAAAATAAGAGAAGAAATAAGTGTTGTTAAACATTCTTTCAGGAAAGAGCATAGTAGCTCAATCCCATCTCCCGTCATAAAGAATAAGAGAAGGACTATGATTGATGAGCTATATGGGGAAATGAATAAGATAAAAAATCCTACCTTTGATGGGAGCACAAAAAAGATGAGGATGTAGAGACATGGTTGTTGGGTATGAGGAAGTACTTCCAACTGCATAACTATTCTGTTGAGGAAGTAGGAATAATTTCTATCTATTAGTTAAAAGGAAAGGTATCAATTTTTTGGGATCAATATGTGTAGGTGCAACACATTGATGAGAAGAAAGTGAATTGGAGGGATTTCAAGAGGAATTTCCAAAAGAAATACATAACCAAGTGGTACCATGACAAGAAAATGAAGGAGTTCTTTGAACTCAATCTAGGGAGCATGAAAATTGATGAGTATGAAAGAATATTTTTAGAGTTGTTGAAATATGTGCCTTTCATCAAGGATGAACAAGTGAATATTCAAATATATATGAGTGGTTTTCCCTCATTTACCAATGACATGATACAATATGATGACCCTAAGACGTTGGAAGAAACCATAAGGTGCGCTAAGTGTCTTTACGACTAGCAGAGGGGAAAACCGACTTTCCAAAAGGCTTGGGAAGACAAGATGAAAAGTGTTGGGCGCAGGTCTATTTTGAGAAGAAAGGCTATTTTGATCACATGAATAATTTTGTAGAAAAGGTCTATTTTGGGAGAGACCTAATTTTGGAAAGAATACCTAATTTTGGAACGTGTGAAATAGATGGAAAGAAATCAGCATGCAAAAAAAGAAGGAAAAGAAACATGCAAAGAGGAAAAGCAATGTGGCAAGCATGCAGGAAATACTAACTATGATAGGGTTAGGGTTTGTGATAAAGATTGTCATGACTATAATCCTGAAAAATAGTATAAATAAGAACCTAGGAGGTTGAGTTTAGGGGTTCAGTTGTTCAAGCGTGGTTCCATAGTTGTAATTTCAATGTAAAATAAGTCCAATGAGTTGATAATGGTTATTATTATTGTAATAAGGTGATAGAAGAGTCAAGTAAGCCATATTTTGAGGGTTATATAACAGGATAAGGAGCCTGGTGTGATCTATTCCATATCAAAGAGGTTCCTTAACCTAATAGTGCTTATATGATTGGAGATGTAATGCGCACAACGCTATATTTTTCAACAACCCTAATAAAAGAGCAAAGAATCCAAATCTTTGTGGACGTAGCCCAGGAGGGGGTGAACCATGATAAAATAGGTGTTATGTGTGATGTTTATTGCATGCTTTCTTTCTGTCAATGATTAGTATGTGAATGAATGGTTAAGATAAATATATTAAAATGCATGCATGGGCCTAAAAGATGAAGGAATCTGAGGAATATTTGAATGAATAACATGATTAATGCATGAATAAAGAAGAATACTCTCCTAGATCCCCACTCATTCCTAGACTATAAGCACTTAATCATTGCAGTCACCCATAAAGATATCTCAGGTGAGACTACACAGTGCACTCTGTGCGTTGTGTTGTCTTCTGGCTTACCAAAAGGGCCTATAGTTTTAGAGGGTTTTGTTGGAAACTTGTTGAGATCCAAACCTGGGTCAACCCTAGAAGTAGAAGTGAGAGAACTAACCAACAAATGGTTATGTTTCCGGATGGACCTATATAGGATTGTGTGGAAGGGATACATCAAAGAATCATGCATAGAATGAAAGTATAAAAGGGAATGTTTAGGCCATTGAATCCAACAAAGGAGGAGATTGAAAGATGGTTGAAAACAAAGGAACTTGAGTTTTCATAGAACGATAACATAAACCCTAAGTTAACACCACACAAATATCTTAACAAATACGTGTTTAGTGATTTGCATGAGGTATTTTTCTGTGATTTCCCACATTTGTTGTAGGAGTGGTTATTTATTTTAAAATACAACCATCCTACAAATCGAATCAGACAACTAGAGTGGAATCCTCTATAGATCTCGTTGTTACAACAAGTTAATAACAAATTTACGGGAGTAGTATATTTCTAGTTAGACACTATTATTGCATGGTTTATCACTAAATTTGTAGTATATACCACAAAGTCTTACAATGCAACCGAGCATGATTTTTTAAAAGGACCCATAGGTAGGTATATCATATCGATGTGTACTTCAATCAATATTTTACTGTATAACACAGGTGTGATGACCATGGAATCAAGCAACTAAAATTCCCTATGTGCATGGGGGAAGGGGGGGAAGCATTGACAAGAGGTGGAGAAATGGAGGAAGAAATAGATAAGGGAAAGAAGAAGGAATCCATGGACCCAATCATGATGGAGGAAGACCATATAAATTAGATAATGGAAACAACTCGAAAAACGTGCAGTGGAGCACCCTACCAATATGATATGAATAACAAAAATAGAGCCATACTTGATAGAGAGGGCTTGGAAAGTGACTAAGAAGAGGTAGAGGATCTTCGGGATGTGGAGCATATTGAGGAAATAATGTGCGCAACATATGAAAGGAAAACATGAGGCCCAAGGGTAGGAACAAAAAGAAAAAATACAATCCATATCAATGTCACTGTGGAACCTATAACTCCATGTGCGACTAGAGAATCGGAAATAACACCAACGTATAGACAACTGAAATTTAGTGGCAGAAGAACAACATGACAAGGATCCAGTCAAGGAGAATCAACTGTGGGATCCATTTTAGGAAGTAATATTCAAATATCTACACCACAGAGAGGTATTAGTTCAACACAGTTGAAAATGGCAGGACATGATCCCACGATCAGGTTATCAGAATTTTGGGGAGAGGCATCAGAGGAACTTGAAAAGTATTTATTCATCTAAGAAAAGATATAGGAAGAAAAGAATATCATAGATGAGGATAAAAAACTTTTGCAGTTAGTTGTCACACTAAGACACCGCACACTGGACTAGTATATGAGCCTAGATGTAAACAGTCCACCAAGAGTAACAAGGACCATTGCAAATGTGAAAAAACTATTGATAAAAGAATTTTAGATGCCTAGCTCAAAAGATCAGTATATGAATGAAATGATTGAAATTAGGAAAAAAACAGGTGAGTCAGTTTAGGAGATTGATCATAGGTTCAAACGGTTGAAAGGTAAGTTGAAGTGTGCAATTACTGACATGCAACATAGGCATTTATTTGTGAACTCATTGTTACCACATTTTAAATACCCATTAAGACAACATAATTTCTAAACTTAGGAAGAGTCTCTGTAGGTAGCCTTACAACTAGAATAAAACCATTATTAGAAGATAGATCCAATAATAGAGGAGTTGAAGGAGGATATGAATAACCTAACATTTCAACTGAACCAGAATAAGGGAAAAGAGAAAAGAGAAGTTGTTTGGTGTACCACATGTAGGGCAGAAGGACACCACAAGAATGAATGCCCAAATTTCACGCAGTACATGGAAACAGGAGTACCAAACCATTTTCCAACATGAGGACCATGGTGCGGGATCTGTAAAACACATTGTCATGATCCATATCATTTCCCAATGATGTATAATTATAAGATAGTACCCAAAATTTTACACTATAATTTTTTGAAATCAATATGTCATGATGCTAAAGATTGTAGGACGATAGAGATGAGGAGAGAAATAAATTTAGATACTTATGGGGTAAAAGAAGAAATGATGATAGGACAAGTTTCACCTCAGTTTAACTAGGTACCACCACCATATAAAAATTCTCAGCAACATTATAATAATGCGCAGTTGTAATAAAAAAATGTGCATCCATGGTATAACCCAATGAAATACAGGTAGGGACCACAATACAATGCACCATGAGGATATCGAGGTGGATACAGAGTTGGAGGATGAGGAAATGGAGGATTTGGATGAGGAAGAGGTCCAATAGTGTGCCACAACTTCCAACGACGAGGACATTTTGAAAGGGAGTGTCCACTTCCACCAGAGACATGTATGTATTGTCATGCAATAGACCATGATATAGAATACTGTCTGACACTATTGGGGAAGATCCAAAAAAATAAGAACCAGAATAACTAGAATGTCCAGTGGATATCTGCAGAAGACAGGGAGGATGGGAGAAACATCAATATATTCACTCAAGGAGGAGATAAGACAGAAATCGATGCAGTAATACAAGACCGAACTCAACATCAATGGGTGAAGAAGAATATTGAACCACATAATAATTTTGATGCACGGAAATAAAATGAATCATTCAAGGATGAAAGGGAGGAGGTTCTTAATAAAAATTTTGGATCTGCGTCAGTAGTGCATCAAAATCATAAATCTCCTATGTACGAGACTCCCTCCTCAATGGACCACACCAGTGAAGCACAACCTCTAGAGAAAGTAAGTAACATAAAACTTTTTGGCAATCATGTATTAAATTATTAAAGGATCCATCATTTGTAAGATCTTACAAAATCTACTAGAAAGATGTAACACAAAGGTAGAAGGGAAATTAGAACAGAAAAAAAAAAATCAATCATCTCCATGCAAGAACAAGGACAAGCATAGAATTAAGACTAAATTCCAACATTGAAGATTTCAATTTGGGTGATATTATATTGGACTTAGGATCTGAAATAAATATTTTACCTAAGAAGACATGGTAGTGTATGGGAGAAACCACACTAGGTTAATCACCTGTCCAACTAAAATTATAAAATTAACACAGAGTGCTACCAATTGGAAGACTTAAAGGTGTGAAAGTATATTTGGAAGGAGTGCACACTATGGTAGACTTTGAAGTAATAGAGATAGTAGATGGCATAACACCATATCTAGAATTGCTTGGATTGGATTGGGAATTTGATAACTACACCATAATCAACTTGAAGACAAGGAAAATGACATTTGAATCAGGTGAATATAGATTCATTTAACCATTAGACCCTTTATAAGGATAAATGTTTATAGAACCCACTTGTTTAGATCTGGAGGAAATAAACCAATTGTACAGAACCACAGCATGCGAAGAATATTATGTTAACCTAATTGTAGATGGGGTAATCATATGGAGAAGCATCACATCATGTGCTTCTGACTCGGTTACAGGTTTGGAGAATTGGAAACAATGATTACATGAAGTTTCCATAAGAAGGTGCACAAAAATAAACTATGCAGTAAGATGGGTTGGTACACAGATAAGAGAACCTCCTAGTTTTCATGGGGTAAATGACCTAGAGGAGTTTCTGAAAAATTATGAAGAGGAAGTATTATAATATTAGAGAATCTTATACCTAGATATTGCACTCAAGGCCACACCTGCAAGATGGTGGGGTGTGCACAAAGAAACAATTCAGGACTAGTACCAATGTAAGCAATTACTGCACATTAGATTTGGCACATAACAAGGGAGAAATAAAATGCATAGGTATGATGGGAAAGGAAAACTAGTAGAACATTTGGAGAAGTGAAGAACACAATGGAGGATGACACCACCAGAAGAATGGCCTCATCAAATTATCCATACACTGGAAGGAATCCCAGATAACTGGTATGTAGACCAGGAGATGCGTAGAGGAAATATATAATGGATAGAATTACAATAGAACTTTGTAGTAACCTTCTCATTCAAACATGAGAACCCCAACAGGGATTCAACATTGAAGCTGATACAGGGAGTGATATTTACTAATGAACCAGAGGTTGAAACCATGATAAAGTATAAAAAACAGAATAGTCATACAACCAAAGAAATACTTTCGTGCTATCATGTTGAAGAGGAAGCACTAGATGAGGATGATCCATGAAACATTCAGATTACATAAATTGATGGAGAAAGAGAGGTGGAAGGTCCATCTCTTGAGTCAAAAGTATTTGCTGCACCAATCAAAGTTAAGAAATTCAACATTGAGATGACTAAAAATCCTCAAATGGCAAGTATTGGAGACTATTGGGATGAAAAAACAATAGAAATAATAACAGAGTTACTACACAAATAAATTGACCTATTCCCAACAACCTTTACAGAGATGAAAGACATAGCAGGAGATATATGAGAGATGAATATACCTCTCAAACCTGAGCCAAGACATGTCGGACAGAGACTTTACAAACTTAATCCAGTGTATAAGAAGAAAGTGAAAGCAAAAATTGATAGAATGTTGGAAGATGGTATCAGAGAACTAGTAGATGAATCAGAATGGATAAGTCCTATGGTATTCCAAGAAAAGAAACAAGGGTGGATAAGGATTTGTGTGGATATGAGGAAACTTAATGATGCTTGTTTGCATGACCCTTTCCCTACCCCTTTTACAAATGAACTCTTAGAGAATGTGGGAGTTTACGAATCATATTCATTTAAAAATGGATTCCCAGGTTACCATCAGATAAAAATAGCTCCAGAGGATAGGTATAAGACTACTTTTTCTACAGAATGGGGATCCAACCAATACACAGTCATTCCATTTGGGCTAAAGAATGCACCAGCCATATTTTCAAGAGTAGTCATAGATGCTTTTAAGGAATTCATACATTATTTTTTAGAAGTATATCTAGATTATTGGACTATATATAGTTTGTTAAAGGACCATGTAGAAGTATTAAGATGAATGTTGGAAAGATGCGGGAAATGCCAGATCTCATTAAACATCAAGAAATGCAGTTTTGGGACACCTTTTGGAATATTGTTGGGACATATAGTTTGTAAACAAGGTTTACTAGTAGATCCTGCCAAGATTGCAGTCATTGTAAAATTACCACTACCAATGTCAGTGTGGCATTTGAGAGCAACAATGGGACATAGGGACATACATGCTATTATAGGAAATTTATAAAGGAGTATGTGCAGATTACTGCACCAACGGAAAAATTGTTAAATAAGGATATCATATTCCAGTGGAATGAGGATTGTCGACAAGGTTTGGACACCTTAAGAGAAAATATGGTCCAACACCTAACCTAGTATTCCCATATTGGGAAAAGACATTTCATGTGCATGTAGATGCATCATACATAGCACTTGGAGAAATTCTAGCGCAACCAAGAATAGGTGACTTAGACCATCCTATAGCCTTTGCAAGAAGAAAATTGTCAGAATCAGAGCAGAACTACAACACCACATAAAGAGAAGGCATGGCCATGGTATATGCACTTCATAAGTTCAGGAACTAAGTATAGGTGAAACACTTTAAAATGTTCACAGATCATTCTTACCTCAAATATCTAGTCAACAAGTCATTGTTGGGGGGGGAGGATCTTTAGATGGGTATTGTTATTCAAAGAATTTCATTTGGAAGTGATAGTCAAACTAGGGAACTTGACTGCAAGACCTTATCACCTGTCAAGGGTAACTAATGGAGAAGAACCTACTATCCTGGAAGACAACTTCCCTGATGCACAACTATTTTCAGTACAAGTAGTTGATGAATACTTTGTTGATATTATTGAATACTTAATTAAAGGGAATGCGCCACAAGAGTTTAGCACTACGCAGAAGACAAATCTGGTAATCATAGCTACATACTATTAACTCATTACATGACACTTATATAATATGGGCGCATATAGTATTTTGAGAAGATGTGTATTAGAACATGAAAGGCCCAGAATTTTGGCAGAATCTCATGAAGATATAGTTGGAGGACACTATGCGGGAAAATATACCGCGCAGAAGGTATTGCACGCAATATTATTGTGGCCAATAGTCCATATGCCAAGGAATATTGCCAGAAATGTGATGTATGTTAGAGGGTTGGAAAACCCAATAGAAGGGATGAGATGCCTCTAAGACCACAAGTAACTTTGCAGATATTTGAAAAATGGGAAATAGACTTTGTTGTACCAATCAACCCACCAATAAAAAGGTTAGGAGCTAGATATATCATTACTGTGACTAAATACTTAACAAGATGGGTAGAAGAAACACCAGCAAAAGACTACAGCGCAGAGACAAAAACACACTTCTTGCTTGAGCAAGTGATCACCAGATTTGGATGTCCAAGGATTTTGATGAGTGACCAAGGCACTCAATTTATTAATAGTACCATTAGGGATATGAATAAGGAGTTTTAAGTCTATCACTAGAAGAGTACACCATACCATTCTCAGGAAAATGGAATAGTAGAATCCTTTAATAAGACCTTGGAGAATTCTTTGACTAAGATTTTCAATGTCAACAAAGATGATTGGGACTTTAAAATACCAACAGTACTATGGGCATACAGGACCACATGTAAGAAGATGACATGACAAACACTATTCAGGTTGGCGTATGGGAAGGCAACAATAGTTCCATTAGAATTTATGGTACCCAGTCTATGCATAGCAACAATCACCAACATCACAAAAAGAGGCATAATAAAGGAAAGGTTAAATGAACTAATGGATATGGAAGAGGACAATATTCTGGTAGGATTTCACCAAGAAGTGCATAAAGCAAGAGCCAAATCCTGGCATGATAGACATATTAAGAAGAAGAGTTTTAAGGAGGGAGACCTAGTCTTGTTCTATGACAGTAAATGTTTTCAACATCCTAGTAAGTTTAGAATGCATTGGCTAGGGCCATATGAAATAATATTGTCATAGATGGAGGATATGTGAAGCTAAAGGAATTGGGAGGAACATAACTAAAAGGAATGATAAATGGTAGTCTATTTAAACTGTACAGGGACAGTCGACCTATTGACCCTTAAAAGTCCTAGCGCATTGAGAAAGGCATGTACATTGTGTACTATAGCAAATATTAGGGAAAAAAATGAGAAAAAAAATAAAAAGGAGAAAAAGAGGGGAAAAGAAATACAAAAATAGAAAATAAAGAAAATACAAAAATATCGGGGAAAAATCGTGCATAGAAATAGTGGAATCAACGCGACAAAAAGAAAAAGTGACCATGCACAGTGTTAGTGCTCGGGAATTTCTTTGGGATGTATCAAAGAAAAACCCGAGGTAACTGTTTCAACCAACTTTAGATTGTATTCTAAACTATAAAACCAGAGAGGGCTTTGTCAGATGTCTAATGACTAGTAATAACTCAAAGGATTCATCAGTAAATGAAAAGAGGTCAGATTCTGCGATAGGACATTTTTTTTTTTAAAGGGTTGGTAGGAAAAGTAAGGAAAAGGTACCATTGGGAAATGGATTTAAGTTTTGAAATTTAAATATTGAGCTAACGACTGGTGGTGTACTCACATAGAACAAAGGCGAAGTAAGTGATATTCCTCAACAATATGAAATATTTTGGATGGGAGCAGAAAAGAGAAATGGGCAATCCATCACACTAAGAGCATATATGAAAGGATGAGTTATCAATGTAACTTTAGATGAAATACATAAATATAGATTACTATGAGAAGAGCGTTAAGCCTGGATGAATTTTGAACCCACAATCTTTAAACACATAACACGTATCTACCATATGAATGGAGCATTGAAGATGGATGAATTACAAACATTGACTCTCAGCTAAATACTAGAAAGAAAAAACGATTATGGATATGAGAATTACAAAAAAAAAATACATACTTAGAACAACACCATAATGAATCTTTGCTTCATGAAAGCACGATACTTCTGCATTTAACTCATAAAGATATTGAGGAAAAAGATACACAGTTCAATCCCCCAAGGGTCCAAACCTTCTCTACTATTGTACCATGAAATATATATCAATATAGGTCCTTTCCATATCTCCATTTCGAAATCCAACCCCTTTCCAAAAATAGAAATAGTTACAAGTAGAAAATGACACGTTTTAACTGATTTCTTGCTTTTCAGGAGGAGAAATTTTGAAAAATAGGCTTCAAAAATCCACTTCTAATTATCAAACTGTAACAATTGTGTAACATCTGAGGATATTTTTTTTGTAGGTAATCTAGTTATAAAGAAAAACCTCTCTTGGTTTCTTGAAATTCATCTCTAGCTGTCCGGAATACATATCGCAAAAACATGTCTCAAACAAGAAATCATGAAAACTGAAAAATAGGGCTCAAATATTCCTTCGCATCTACCAAAATATGAGACTTTTTTCAAATCGGAGAGATGTTATTATTATTTTTTTTTCCCTCAACAAAAAACTCTCGATGATTTTTAAAATTCCTCCCCAGTTGGTTATAAAGTGATCTTGAAGTTGAACACTAAACCAGTCATTTGTGTAGTGCGCCCTATAGCCTATGCACAGGAAAATCCTCTGTGCGACAGCATCCTCTTTGTGATAAAATCCTCTGCGCGGTGAAATTATCTGTGTGACAAAATCCTCTGCGCGACCACGTCCTCTGTGCAACAACATCCTCTGTGCAACAAAATCCTCTACGCGACAGCATCCTTTGTGCGACAAAATCCTCTGCGTAACGTGCAACAAATGAAAGAAGCAAAATACTTTATGCAATGAACTTGCACAACGAGTATGCTTATGAATATCGCAATGATACCAATGACATGGAGTGTCATGATTGTTCCTTCTCTAACCTCATGAAAGGTGATGATGAAACATAATACCTTTTGACATGATATTCACCCTAACCTATGACTCATCTAGGAATGCCTTGATTTTCCCAATATCATGTCATGACTTTGAAAACTTTGGACAAACCTCTAACTCTAGCTATGAAAATCATGGTGCTAACAACTAGCTCCAATGGGGATGTTATCCTCCTAGTGAGGTAGGAAAGAACTTTTAGACCATGTGCCTATCCATTGGTTTGTTCGCAAGACGTATATCGTGATCTGCAACTCAAACTAAACCCAAACTAAAAATACAAACTGAAAAATGATGAAAGAAATGCTCGCCATGCTAAGATTATTCACACGTACTTACCCTAACTATTGAAAAACTGCCAATCAAGTAAAATCAAAATTCCAATGCAACCATGCAAGAACTTTATCCACGACTTTAATTCCTTGTGTATCTTTGATCAGTACTGAAAGGGAAAACCTTCTCAATAGAAACTGATCAAATTCAATATTGACCAAATTTAAAAACTTAGTTCCATTCGTTGTTTCCAAACATGTTGCAAAAGGATCTTGAAAAGAAAGAAAATTGATTTCAAGAGATTTCACAAGATTGTCATCTTGTATCATCCCTCCAACTACATTTATGCTTCCATAAATCTCAAATTGACGACTGTCATTAAAGGGATGAAGATCTGTATTAAATTGTTGCATTGAAACTCCTGATGGAAAGAAGGACATGGCTGATTTGGACAACACCTCATCATCATCTACATTTTCAGATTCAGCTTTGACCAATGGCTGCAATTTTGAACTAATAAAACCTTCCATATAACAAGCAATAGGGTCATCAAATGCATGAGAAGATTGCTACAATTTCTTGTCAATTTGTTCTGGTGAATCAGTGTGATTTTTATTCAACACATATTCCTCTACTTCAGTGATGATCTTAAAATTTTATTTCAACAATTTAAATGAAGAAAACCATAAAGGTAAAGAATTTCCTTCAGTTGATTTGTTACTTTCTTCACATTCTTCTTTGTAACTGTGATATGTAGGTTGATTGCTCTCATTACACTGCTGAAAATGAGCATTTTATGATAGAGAACATGCAGCTGGTTGTTCTAGAAATTGAACACCATAATCATCATCATATTCATATTCATGATATATAGGAAAATCAACAACATCTGCAATGTAATCTAACAGGAAAAAGATTGGGACATCATCATGTTCTTCAACAAGCTGATTTGCAGATTCATTTTCTTGATTGTCTACAAATGAATACATAAAACAATCAGCCCCATGTTTATCATGAGATGGATCAGAAGCTAAATTAGCACCTTCTTTTTCAATAAGTGTAATATAATCCTTTTCAAAATCATCAACATTTAAAACTTCAAGAGGACATATAATATTATTAACCCTCTGCTCAAGATTCAAATCAACTGTTTGTTGTTCATATTCATTGTCATGTTCTTTAACAACCAACTCCTCATTTTGAATCTGTTTACATGCTTGAATATTGTGTTTAATATCTTGAGCATAATTAAACATTTGTTTTAAGGACTTAGATCTTCTTTCCATTAGCAGGAAAGACAAATCTGGATGAAAGGTTGTTGCATAATGGAGCATGGCGACAACTTCAATGGGTTGAATTTCTTTGGGAAAGTTGTAATAAATACTGGAAAACCTCCTACTAAATGTAGAAATAGTTTCACTTCTCTGCCTTTTCATGACATAGAACTCTGTAATATGTATATCCAAAGATTTCCCCTTGCCCCAAAATTTCAAAAAGACATTCTTCAATTCCTCCCATCAGCTAATTGTCTCTGGCTGCAAGTGTTTAAACCAGTCTTTGGTATCCCCTTTCAAGGATTCAAATAAGGCCCTCATACAAACATCGTCATGATCAATCTCAAACAAAGATACAAAATATTCAAAATCTTGGATGTGATTTTCAGCTGTGATGGCATTAAGTTCTCTATCAAACACAGGTAGGTACTTATAGTGCTTTGGACGAAAATTATGAAGGATGTGAGGTAATTTTAAAGTTTTGTATATCTTTTGAATCTTGGAGGGTGTTGAATCAAGTACAAGAGATGATACATCAACCTTGACTTCATGAGGCTCATCAACTTGGCTATGATCATCACATGGCTTAGATGGAAGATTTTGATGAAAATTAGTGATACAATGAGGAGATATATGTACAACTTTAAGAGGAGGATATATAAGTGAAATATTCTCATGATCATCATTTGAATGCAGTAGGTAAAGAAAAATTTGTTTAGCATGTTCAGGAAAGGAAAAAAGGTAATGAATAACAAAAAATATTATGTCTTGGAAAAAACTCAACTTCGGGTACTTTTTTTCTCCTATGATGTCCTTTCATACCTCTGTCAATGGATATCTTCCTACAATGGAGTATCTGAATCACATTTGAAGCTTGATTGGAGTTTCCAGGTGAATGGTACAACCATATTCTATTTGACCTCTATTCACCATCAAAATTCAAATATGATCTTTGTCATTTCTCCTAGGGAAAATGCAACTTTCGCTCCCCGGCACCGACGTCAAAATGTTAGCACTCGAAAATTTATTTGGGATGTATCAAAGAAAAAACCAAGGTAACTATTTCAACCAACTTTATATTGTATTCTAACCTATACAACCAGAGAGGGATCTCTCATATGTCTAATGGCTGTTAATAACTCAAAGGATTAATCAACTTTTGGCATAGGGGTAGACCCAGGGTTCAACAATACAACAGTGCACCAACAAAACTCTAACTACCAGCCCTTTCAGTAACACCTACAAAGAATATGAAGTCTCACCTGAGGTAGAGGCAGGGGTGGTTGCAGGACTCCAATGTATGCAACCTTATCTCAGACACAGATCTATGATTCTAACACTTAACAGAGCACTCAATAGTTAACATTCATCAATATCCATTTCTTACTTACAACGCAATTAAACCCTAATTACAGCTCAATGCAGTATCCAACCACATATATCATCTAACAACACTTAACATGATGAACAAATTAGATCCTAACAGATTCCATCACTAAGCACTTGTATATAAGCTATATCTAACATCCATCCATATTATTAAGCACTAAGCATCGACAAATCATTCATCTATACTAAGCACATTAACATATAAGAACATCAACACATTGCACAAAGTAGAGAAACACAACATATACATGGTTTACCCCCCCTAGAGCTACATCCACCAACTCTTCTTCTCTTCTATTATTTTTTGTTAATCAGTTACATGCACAGAGCCTCAAAAACCCTACTCTGCATAGGACAGGAGATATGTGCACTTCGCTAGATCCTCCTTCCCCGAGATAGGTTACAATACTAAGCCTTCTACATTCACTTGCACTCAGCTCTGCAAGCCTCACACAATATGCACAGAGCACCTAAAATACTTCGATCACATAGATCGATCACTAGCACTTAGCACATTGGCCTAATATCACATAGATGCCCCTCCTTACATTGCCTAGACATCTATTTATAATTTACGAAATATTCCTAAACATGGGTAACCCCATGGGCCGACATCCCATACCCATTACATAATCCCAAACCCCAAAAAGGACCCTAAAAGGGGCCGATATCCCATGATATTTGCTTCATCTTGCGCTCCTCCTTTGACAGGCTGTCGAAGTCCCAAAATAGGTCAAACTTGACCAAGGATCTCCCAAAACTTGGTCAAGAGACAATAGGCCCCCAACACTCACCTGTGACTCATCTTGAGTCACTCTGATTTGGGTAGTTCTACTTCAAAATCCTTAATCTTGGCTCAAGCTGCTTCAAATTTTTTTTGTGCTACGACCTCCTGTTCAAGGAACTCTTGGATGACTACCTCATTCACAGGTCCTTCTAGGTATTGTTCTGCTATAGCAACAACTTTCTCCAGTCCTTCTCCTCGACCTTCGATCTTTGTGAACAGTTGGTAAGCCCTGTCTTGTACATGTTGGAGTATTTGAGTCACTTTCATGACTTTTCTCTAAACGGTGTGAACTTGCTGCCGGGCAGTGCACTGCTCCTGAGATCATTTCATTCTTTCCACAACTGGCATGGGCTTCAACTGCACCTGTGTTGTATCTTCTTGTTGCTTTGCCTCCTAGAGCTGTGACTTTAATGCCTTCATTTATGGGTTCTCCATGAGTTTCTCATATGTCTGGGCACTTCGATCACTTAGTTTCTTACATTCCATGGAAAGAGCCTTTATTCTCTCGATTGTGTTCCTGGAAGTCGCTTCTCTTTGATCCTTATGTCCTACAGAGTGTTGGTCACTGCATAGAGCTATAAATATGTTATTCTTTGTTGTAGCTACTGGATGACTTCCACAAGCTACTCTAATTTATTCTCAACCCAATCTTCTACTTGTGGCTCGCATCCCATCACAGAATGAAGTGCTCTGTTGACTTCTTCTTTTACCTCGAGTTTCCCTGCGAGCAACTGTTCCTTTTCTTGTTTCATTTGTGCTTTCTCCTCGTCAAAATTTGCTTGGAGAGAAATATTCTCCTACTCTGCAACTCAGCGTTGTTCTACAAGTACTCCTTGAACTTGCTTCAAAGCCTGGCTAGCTTGTTATGTTTCTTCTTGTGCTCGTCGAAGGCAAGCTTCAGTTGCATATGCTATTCGACAGAGTTGGGATAGCTCATCTCCCAAATCTTGTTCTCCTAATGGAAGGGGCATAGTGGAGACTGCGCGACTAGACTGAAGAGCCTTCTATACTCCTCAGAGCTTGAACTCGATCCTGTCGTACATTTCCTCCTGCTTAGCTTCTTTCTTCTCTACGATTTTCAGCGAGGCATTGTTTAGCGCTGCGATGATGAAATCAAAATCATCACTAGTAAGCAAAGTCTTCATCTTGGTCATGGTGGATCTGGATTTCTTCCACAAAGAGGGTTTCTGGGGAGAAACCCTCCTCTTCTTCAGGAGATCAGTCTCATCTCTCAGCGATGCTACTTTGCCTTTCTTTTGTTCAAATTCTCAGTCCTTCATCTCTTCTATGTCATCATCACCTCCTTGCTCAGGTGATATGGAAGCAGTCTTCCCTGAGGTGCTACTTAGGCCTTGGACCTCTTCAGTCTTCTTCATTTTTCTGGGTCTAGGTGTATCATGCGTGGTTTCTGGATTGTCAGGGTCAAACATCTTTGCAAGGTCATTTGGAATAAGGAGTTTTATAGACCAGTCCTTAGTGATCTCCCCCAGGTACTCTTTTGTAAGTTTATAGTACGACTGGAGTTGTTCCTTGTGTTCATCGTCTCACGTTGTAATGTAAATGAAATGTCGATTTGCACTGAACTTCATTAGGGGTTGGAACCTCTGTAAGGTGTTTGGATTCATGCGAGGCTCAACCTCAATGTCTCTCTTTAGCTGAAGGTAATAGGTATGAAAAACAACATTCGACTGCCACTCTTTGTTCATATCACTCGAATACCAAAGGGTAGTGAAATTCGTGGCAAGCGGCTCAAATGGTTCGATATCCAGGAAGGTCTCACCCTCCGGCATCTCCCAGGAAACAAAGGTGATAAGGATCAAGAGTCAACTAAAGTGGAACTCATATCCCTGATCCTGCGCTTTGCAACAGTCTAGTTCGAGCTGGTTGACTAGGTAGTTCACCCAATTCATCTGTAAGGCTTCTACACACATCCCTGCAAGGTCGATGACAAAGCCCGTGACCTGTGTTGTTTGGTTCTTGCGTACCAACTTTCTAGCTATTAAATGACATGCTAGGCACACTGTGCCATTCTGTATGGAGGCTACCTTGTAGCCTCACGTCCCCTTCTCGACATCATTGTATGTTTCTTTAATCTTCTGTGCTAGAGCACAATCTGTGGCCTTCCCTGGGTAGAAATCCTGTGGGTCAGGTACTTGCATACTCAAACCTATGATCCTATGGATAAGCATTGGATCAACTATAATACGATGGTCTAGCCATAAATATCCACCATGGTAACACGAGATCAATAGCTTGACACAGGCATTGAATTCCTGGTGTCTTTCGAAATGTGGAATCTTCATTACGTTTAACAGGGTGGACTGTGTGAGGTTCATCATCCACGATTGAGGGATTATATTTGAGTTCTTCCCCTTTGTTCTGGTTAGGTACTTATACAAGGTGAGCATATTGTAGTTTTTTCAATCTCCGAGGTTAAAGTCACTGAACTTAAACATTGTGATTTTATCCTGCAGTGCGCGAACTGCGCATATCCCCTTTGGGAGGTACGCATTAATGATGGTTTACTCAAATTCCCTTGGAACACTATCATGACTTATCACGCCAGCTAGAGGCGGGATATAGTTGGGTAATATAGATGGAATCAACTTCGCATTGGCTAGGTTGTCTCTGTGATTTGTTCTCTTTTTTGCTGATGGTCTAGATGATCTAGCTCCGCGAGTAGTCAACGAAGAGGCTTGCAGTCCTCTTGTCAATGATGCTTGAATACTTGCAGACATCTCTCTTTCATACATTACCCTTTCAGTCATTAGGTCAATAAGAACTTGCTCAAAAAATTTCTCTGCAATGCTAAGCTCGTCCGACATGCACGCTCGTGGTTGAAAATCTTAGGGTCGGAGAGTATCAAGTTAATGCAATGGGATAGATGGCACTAACATGGTGATCAATGTGTGAAATCAACTATGGTGTGGGCTCAAATTCACAGTTAGAAAAAGAGTTCTTGGTGTGTGGGGCGATGGACTAAATAGATACTTGGTAACAGATCTCTTGCAATGGGTAAGAAGGATTCATTAACTCGGTTCTACCCATTATGGTGCGGTCCCACCGGTCTGGTGGCAAGATGTCTAACCATTAATTTCTTTCTTCCTGTTTTGGGCATCATTCAAATGGTTATACTATCTCTAACGACTATATTTCTTTGCCATGGTGAAGAAATATAGCCGTTAGAGACAGTATGCGAAGTGCCATGTGACGTTGTTCTAGTATTCTGGCGAAGCTCCAATTTTGCAAATTTTCCTTCTCTAAAGTTCCCTCGAGAACCTTCTGTAACTTTTCATTCTTATATAGCCTTTCTTCCAGTGAGCTTCATCTCAGAATTTCTTTTTCCATTCTAATTCTTATCTTCTTTTGGCATAGTAACTTTGCGTTGTTGAGATTCTCTCCTAGAAATCATGGGTAATACTTCATTTGTATCTGGAATAGGTACTGCAATCTTATGTGGGTATTTTAGTGTTTTTCCAGCTTCGACATTCTGGTATTTGGTTTTAAATAGCTTCACTCAGTTCTCCTATTCTTCAATCAAGTGTGTGATCCTCCTAGTCATGAAATATTTTACCTCTTGCTTATTTTGTTCTAAGAATTATTTTTCTTCACTTCTAGCTTGATCTCTTTCAATCCAATATTTTCTTAGCAACATAGTAAATGGAGCGTCGTCCTCAATGAATTTAAAAACTTCAAATTCTTCCTCTGTTGAAGTTCCATTGGCACTCATAGATATCTAGGTAATCTTTCCACATAGGTTTATCAGCTTTCCTTTGAATAGTCCTATTCCTCCTAATGAAGGGATCATAGTAGGCCTTCCTATATCTTCCCAAGTTCTTTCTGTCATGATATTCACCTGTGTTTCCTTATCCAGAACATAGTCAATGTCGAAGTCTCTTATTCTTACTTCAATGCATTCTTTTTCTTTGAAGGCCTCTAATAAACTGATATGTCGGTGATCATTCAACATTTTTTTCATATGTAGCAATACTTTATCTGATTCTTTCTGGGGTTCTTCCATAATCTCAGTTGCTTGACTTTGCTCGTGATATTCTTGTCTCATATTCATCCTTTCATGTTGAGAAATCATTCTAGGGAAATCCAAAACTTCATGCTCCATAGCTTTGCAACAGAGGCAACTAGGTTTTCTACTAGGGTGTTCCTTAGCCAGATGTCCCGATCTTCTACAACTGTAACAAAGGGTTAATCCTCTATTTCTCTTAAATGATCCCTAACCTTTCCTGTACTGCGTGCTAGGATCATAGTAGTTAACCTGAAAAAAAATATTTCTAGGATCCTGCATCCATTTGTTAGTCCAAATATTTTTTCTATACATAGGTATAACATATTTTTCACTATTCTTATCATATATACTTATATCACATCTTATTTCATTTGTCAGTGCCCTAGTTTTTGATCTAGGACAAATCTTATCAAACATGCCTAGA
>JASDQU010241436.1:143754-159240 GCA_032191745.1 Picea mariana
AAACTTTTCACTATTCTTACCTTTATCAGAGCACAAAGCATTCATATATTACCTCTTTTCTTCATATAGGACTTCTTTTCTTTAGCACAAAGCTTCACAAATAAAGTATAGTACTATGAACTAGAGCCACATATCTACGCACAAAGCTTTCACAACTTCAGGTCAGATCTTTGCACAGAACTTCTTCTTTCTCAGTTCCCAACAATCACAGTTTCAGGTCCCGACAATGGAACCATTTGTTTGCACAGGGGCAGACCTAGGGTTCAACACTACAACAAATCACCAACAAAACCCTAACTACTGGCCCTTTCGGAAACACCTGTGAAGCAGATGAAGTCTCACCCGAGGTAGAGGCAGGGGTGGTTGCAGGACTCCAGTGTCTACAAACTTAGCTGGGACACAGATCTGTGATTCTAATACTTAACAGAGCACTCAACAATTAACATTCATCAATATCCAGTTCTTAGTTACAATGCAATTAAACCCTAATTACAACACAACGCAATATCCAACCATATCTAGCATCTAACATCACTTAGCATGACGAACAGATCAGATCCTAATAGATTCCAGCACTAAGCACTTGTATATAAGCCAGATATAACATCCATCCATATTATTAGGAACTAAGCATCGACACATCATTCATCTATTCTAAGCACATTAACATATAAACACATCAACACATTGCACAAAGCAGAGAAACAAAACATATACGTGGTTCACCCCCCCCTGGGGCTACATCCACCAACTCTTATTCTCTTCTATTATCTTATGTTAATCAGTTACATGCATAGAGCCTCAAAAACCCTACTCCGCATAGGATAGGAGATCTGCGCACTTCGCTAGATCCTCCTTCCTTGAGCTAGGTTACACTACTAAGCCTTCTACAACCACTTGCACTCAGCTCTGCAAGCCTCACACAATATGAACATAGCACTTACAATCCTTCGATCACTAGCACTTAGCACATTGTCCTAGCATCACATAGATGCTCCTCCTTACATTGCCTAGACATCTATTTATACTTTACAAAATAGACCTAAACATGGGTAACCTCATGGGTCGACATCCCATACCCATTACATAATCCCAAACCCTAAAAAGGACACTAAAATAAACCAAGATCCCACGATCTCTGCTTTGTCTTGCGCTCCTCCTTCGACAGGCTGTCGAAGTCCCAAAATAGGTCAAACTTGACCAAGGATCTCCCAAAACTCGGTCAAGGGCCAACATCAACATATGAACATAGGTCACATTATGTGATAGGGAAGGTTTGTTTTTGTTTTAAAGGGTTGGTAGGAGAAACAAGGAAGACGTACCATTGGGAAATGGAGTCAAGTTCTGAAATTAAAATATTGAGCTAATGACTGGTGGTTTACTCACAGAGAACAAAGGAAAAGTAAGTGTTATTCTTCAGCAACAAGCAATATTTTGGATGGTAGCAGAAAGGAGAAAGGGGAATCCCATCACACTGAGAGAATATAGCAAAGGATGAGTTCTCAATGTAACTTTAGATGAAATACAAAAAGATATATTACTATGAGCAGAGCATCAAGCATGGATGAATTATGAACCCGCAATCTTTAAACACATAACAAGTATTTACCATATGAATGGAGCATTGAAGATGGATGAATTCCAAACATTTAATCTCAGTTAAATACTGGAAATAAAAAACAATTATGGATATGATCATTACAAATAAAATACATACTTAAAACAACACCGTAATGAATCTCTACTTCATGAAAGCACAATACTTCTGCATTTAGCTCATAAAGATATTGAGGAAAAATATACACAGTCCAATCCCCCAAGGGTCCAACCATTCTCTACTCTTGTACCATGAAATATATAGCACTATAGGTCTTTTCCATCTCACCATTTTGAACTCCAACCCCTTTTCAAAAATATAAATAGTTACAAATAGAAAATGACACGTTTTAACTGATTTCCTGCTTTTCAGGAGGCGAAATTATGAAAAATAAGCTTCAAAACGCCACTTGTAATTCTCAAACTGTACTGTCTATGTAACATATGAGAATGGTTTTTTTAGGTAAGATTGTTATAAATAAAAACCTCTCTTTTTTTCTTGAAATTCATCTCTAGCTGGTCAAAATACGTGCCGCAAAAACATGTCTCAAACAGGAAATCAGGAAAACTGAAAAATAAGGCTCAAATATTCCTTTGAATCTACCAAAATATGAAATGGTTTTCAAATATGAGAGAGGTTTTTATTATATGGTTTGTCCTCCACAAACACTTCTCAAGGATTTTCAAAATTCCTCCCCAGTTGGTCGTAAAGTGATTTTGACATTGACCATTAAACTAGTCATTTGCGCAACACACCCTGTAGCCCGTGCATAGGAAAATCCTCTACGTGACAACATATTCTGCACGACAAAATCATTTGCGTAGAGAAATCCTCTGCACAAAAAAATCCTCTATAAAACCACATCCTCTACGTGACAACATCCTCTGTGCGACAAAATCCTTTGCACGACAACATCCTCTGTGCGACAAAATCCTCTGTAGGACAACATCCTCTACACGACAAAATCCTCTGCGTGACAACATCCTCTACGCAACAAAATCCTTTGTGCGACAAAATCCTCTACACAATGCGCAACAAATGAAAGAAACAAAAGCCTTTGTGCAATGAAATTGCACAACAAGTATGCTCATGAAGTTTGCAATGATACCAATGACATGGAGTGTCATTATTGTTCTTTATCTAACCTCATGAAAGGTGATGATGAACCACAATACCTTTTGACATGAGATTCACCCTAACCTATGACTCATCTAGGAATGACTTGATTTTCCCAAGATCATGTCATGAATTTGAAAACTTTGGAGAAACTTCTAACTCTAGCTATGAAAATCATGGTGCTAACACGCAAAATATGCATGACAGAAAGAAAAACACCATGCACTAAGGAAAAGTATAGCGCACCAGAAAATGGGCCAATGATCGAAAAAGAGAAAAAATGGTCATTAGGGAAAAAACGCACGAAATGTGGCATTTATGGACTTGAATGAAGCGTACTCAACAAGAGTCAATGCATTAATAAAAACCAAAGAAGCTTCTCTGAGATGATTCAGGGAAATAATGACACCCTCTATATAAAGGAGAAACGTGGGACAAACAAGACTTATTATGAAATCGTAAATTTGCGGAACTAGAGAGTACAGAGACAAGAGAAAAACATGCGAGTGTAGAGATAGAAGTAGTTGAGGTATTTCAACAAAGAAATAAATACCCACAATGGCACCTCCAAAGGTTGGCGCACCAAGCCAAACAACATGAAAAACCTGAAGTAGTCTCATCTCACCACAAAAAACTGCAGAGGAGGCGTAGGAAATGGCATATAGAGGGGGAATTGGCAATGTCGACACAATTCCCTCACCACAAGTCAAACCAATGACCACTAAAATGGTATAAGAAGAATAAAAATCCCCAACGACAACCAGAATGGATATTGACTTTCACAAAAATGTGTAGAGGCATGAACCAGTCGCCGCAGGAAAACCACAGCAACCTGCGAGGGCTGAAGTAGTCTAGAGAACAGATGGGGGCAACAGTGAGTGGATAGAGTCTGATGCAGCGAGACCACAATATGTGGTAGGTTCCATGCAATAGGAGGAAGGAAAAGTGGAATATATTATAGGGAAGCCAAATTCAGCAAGGGAAGAGAGAGACCCATAGGATGGACCTCTACTACATCGACAAGAAGAAAGGGAAAACAACCCATCATGTGGTCCCCGTGCAAGTAGACTAATGCCTCAATTGTCCTACCACGCATTCCAGAGGGGGTGCTAGCCACGCCAAGTCTACTGGGGTGAGTGGAAAGGCTAATATACTTGGACCATGATGTGGCTGACACTAAAAAATTCCTAGAATTTGCACAGGAAGTATACATGGAGAGCCTGGGCATAGGGCCATTTGGAGACCCAATACTGCAGCCAAAGTAGTGGGTGCCAGGTTTGGAAAACATAGGGATTTTGAACTTGATAGAGATTCAACACTTCAGCAAGGGAAAGAAGTAAATAAATGTGTCAAGTAGTTGATGGAAGTCCTCAACGAAGGGTTCTTATAGCTGGAAGAACCTGTATCCATTAATGTAGAACTCATCGCATTCATCACAGGCCTACCCTCAAACGATTGGACTCTAACACAGTACCTGGATGAAAATACAAAGGAAAAGGATCTCATCGAAAAAATGAATAAGACATAAGAGATAGAGAGAGGATCATGTGGTATTATGATCAAGAGAATCAAAGATGCAACCACCAGGATGGCCGCAAAAGTAGTGGTGTGCAAATTGCTACGCAAATTCCATAAGGAAGAGGTCCCTGCAGGGGTTGTCGCAGCTGCAATGCAGTGCACAAATGGAACCATGCTCAAATGGGCCCCATATATATTGAACATGTTCCTCAATGATTGCAAGGACGTGCAGGACTTAGGATTAGAGTTCCACTATTCCTGGATGTTGGTTTTGATAGAACTATTTGGGTGGAAGGAGCCTCTCTACTCTCATTTTTGTGATAGACTAGGCCGCTACCACACAATGTGTTACACGTCCATGGGAAGAACGTTAGATGCCAAGAGAAAAAATGGAAACATGAGTAATTTTGTGCAGTATCTCAGTGATATCCAAGATAACATAGCCAACACCTAGAGGATCACTCTAGAAGTGGTCGTGCAATATCAAGGAATAGCCAGCTTTAGGGCCACGTTCTACAATATGTGGATCCAAAAGCGCAGGGATCTAGAAAAAGAATGGTTGCAACTTGGATTCTCCATTAATGCAAAGGAAGTTGAAATGATGATGCAAGACTGGAATGATGACTAGAGGATCCCAGTCCTCACCAAGGACATGCCAAAGTGAAAGGAAGTAGAGGCAGGGTCGTCCAAGACACCTGTAGGAGAGAGTGTTGCACCCAAAAATTTGACATAACAGGGGAAGCCCATTTAGAAGCTAGCGTAGAAGAAGAAGGGAAGTGCTCCAAATAAGGATGCACAATTAGGAAAGAAGGACACTCCCCTGGTATAGGAAGAAAAAAGAAGGGGGAACACAATGACACAAGAAACCCCTTTTGCAGCCACTCCACAAGAAATAGGGCTACCCCAGCGACCAATTATATATACAAGGGGGCTACGCAAGAAGGCCAAGGCTCATAAGTAGACACCTGAGTACAAAATAACGAAGGACAATGTCGATCTTGTCACAAAGAGAGTACATGATCATGTAGCTAGGGCATTTGAATAATCTGAGCACCAAAGAGGAAGGATACATAATGAGTTGGCCAACATCAGGAAGGTCCTAGAAAAAATACAAGCATCACAAAGGCATGAAAGGGGAACATAACCCTTCCCCTCAACAAACAAAGTAGATTAAATGATGATGTCGAGCAAAGAACACACCATCTATACCATGGCGCAGGCGATTCCAAGATTCCAAGTAACATTAGACATGTTGCAGATGGACGAGGCTATAGCCTAGAAACCACTTAAGGATTTGGCATAGGTACAGTTGGTACTAGCGAAGATACCAACAAAGGTATTGTACAAACTATAAGTCAGTGTCACACAGGAAGTGAAATCGCGCACAAGGACAAATGCGACAAAATTACAGGAAACTGGGTATGGCAAGGATTCCCTAGAATTGGTGGTCGAGCAAGTAAAGCTCAAGACAAAAGAGGAGAAAAAGTGCACAGATAATCTAGAGCAGAAGTTGAAGGAAGTTTTTACAAGGATTCTAGATAGTGTGCAGGAAGCCATGAGCAATGTGGAATAATAGATCCAAATCATCGTGTAGACGCTCAAGAACTACAAGAAGGAGATCGAGGAGCTTAAATAAAAATTAAATCCAACTAGTCCAGAAGTTCTAGATGAAATGGAACAAAAGGCAGTTCCGCAAGTGGAAGTGATGAATAAAGAAGATGAAAAGGTCACACAATTGTTTGATAATATCGCACAACTATGGACAACACTGGAAGAATATTATAGGATCCAACAACTAGATTAGCAAGAGGAGGTAATCAACACTGCAATCTAGGAGCTAAAGAAGAGGAAAAATTCCATGAGAATCATGGAGCGAGTAAAGAGCATGTAGGATATGAAGATCCTGTAGGTAGAATTGAATACTACAGAGAATAAGAAGAAGGCAAGGCTAGCCCAGTTAGAACCTCTCCAAGAGCAAGAAACACAAATAATTGTGAAATTGGAGTAGGAGAAGATGAGAATGGCTCACGATCATGTTGAGAGCACATAATATCTTTGGGATCATATCAAAGGACAATGAGCAAAAGAGCTCATAGAGAAAGTTGTGCAAGGCAGAGAAAAAGGGAAAGAGCTAGAAGGGAAATTCCATATCTTGGAAGAGGATGTTCAGGGAACATGCACCACCTGAGTGGCTTATGACGAACCACATGTCATTGTTGGGGGCCTTTTGGGCATAGGGCTATTTTTAGAACAAAGGATATTTCGAGTGGAGGCATAATTTTGGAGAAAAGTTCTATTTTGGGAAAAACCTAATTTTGGAAAGAAGACCTAATTTTGGAATGCACGCAATCGATAGAAAGAAAGAAACATGCAAAAAAATAAGGAAAAGGAGCATGAAAATACGAAAAGAAACATGGTGAGAAGGAAGGAAATCCTAACTATGATAGGGTTAGGGTTTGTGATAAATATTTTAACGACTGTAAGCTTGAAAAGTAGTATAAATAAGAACCTAAGAGGTCGAGGTTAGGGGTTTATTTGTTCAAGTGTAGTTCCATAGTTGTAAGTTCGATGTAAAAGAAGTTCAATGAGTTGATAATGGTTATTATCATTATAATAAGGTGATAGAAGAATCAAGTAAGCCATATTTTGAGGGTTATCTAACAGGCTGTGGAGCCTGATGTGATTTACTCCACCTCATAGAGGTTCCTTAACCTCATAGTTCTTGTATGATTGGAGATGTACTGTGCGCACTGCCATATTTTGCAGAAACCCTAATAAAATAGCAGAAAAGCCAAATATTTGTGGAGATAGCCTAGGAGGGTGTGAACCATGATAAAATAGGTGTTATGTGTGATGTTTGTTGCATGTTTACTTTTTGTCAATGATTAGTTTGTGAATGAATGGTTAAGATAAATATATTATAATGCATGCATGGGCCTAAAATATGAAGGAATCATAGAAATATTTGAATGAATAACATGATGAATGCATGAAGAAGGCAGAATACTCTCCTAGATCCCCACTTATTCCTATACTGCAAGCACTTGAGGATTGAAGTCACCCACAAAACTATCGTGGGTGAGACTGCGTAGTGCACTCTGTGCGTTGTGTTACCTTCTGGCTTACTCGGAGGGTTGATAGTTTTAGAGGATTTTGCTGGAAACCTGTTGAGATACGAACCTGGGTCAACCCCAGAAGTAGAAGAGAGAGAACTAACCAACAAAAAATAAGGTGGAATAGAGGAAGAAGGGAGCTAAGGCCCCATTTTAAAGAAATGATACACAAGGACAGATGACTCTCTTAGAGCTCAAAATATTGGAAATAGTAGGACAAAAATCATGGAAACAAACTGTGCAGTGTTGGGGTTGTGGTGGAAATCATATGTGAAAATATTTCCCTCAAAGAGATGATAAAGTGAGGATTGAGCACAATGTACAACAAGTTGCGACAATGGAGGACATAGGTAGAAATGTGCCAATGATTTATGCAACATTGGATAAAAAGCGGGTTGAGTTTTGTTTGCACATGATCGAGGTGGAAGGTGGATCCAAAAGGCATATTTCAAGTGCGACTGCTTTGCATATTAGATCAGAAAATAAAGAAGCACTGTAATTGAGTCATGGAGATAGTAAAGATCCAATGGACCTGGTACGAACTTGAGGATGCAACTTGGGAGCATGAGGATGCTATGTGAGCAGAGTATCATTATCTTTTAGATGATGTTTGAATTTTTTTATGTATATGTGTATATGATGCACTCAGAACGATGCATAAATAAATGGTAGGGTGGTGTAATTTCCTTGATCTAGAGCCCTTTGTAATTGTACATAGGTTGGTGAGTCAATTTGTACCAATTTTAAATGTATGAACATTTAGGCCGGTGAGTCGTTGGCACCTGGTTATGATTTTGCATGCATCAGATTAAGTGCATGGATAATTTCTATAAAGACAGGGTGAAAATATTTTGTGTTGATTAATTGGGTTGGTTTTCATTGATGTCAAACCTTGAAGCAAGTTCAGTAGAAAATTCTGGTAGCCCGAACAGTATGGTTAAGGGACTTAAGTTTTTTTGATGTATAATGTTATTAATATTAGTATATTTGAAGGTAAGACTACTCTATATGGATAGTACATGTCATTCCATTTCCATTGATATGTGGAACGTCACAGAAATCCTCATGGTTAGAGAGTTATGGCCTTGTGAAGTTGGATAACCTGCATGACTTATGCAGAAGGTCAAAGAAGCCAAATTATTCTAGAAGCTCCTAGAAGAAGTTAACTAGTCAAGTGGGTGAAACTAGGAGTTAATCGTGGGTTACGTTGTTGCAATAAGAAAATAATTTAAAAAAATTAGTTGCAACTAGAAATGGAGAGTTTACTATTTGGGGATAAATTGGTTATAAGTGGACAAGTGGTTAGAAGTCACTTATCCCTAAAATAAGGAAGTTGGGTTAAGTTGGTTAGAAGGTAACCCCTTGAGGAAGCTACATGGAAGTACAAATAAGAGAGAAAGGCTCTCCTATTAGAACCTATTGAGAAAATTGAATATTTATTATTGTGTAAGGTTTATTGAAGTTACTCATTGATACATATGAAGTTACACAAGCCTGAGGTAACATGAAGGGTTGACGATGAAAGTTTTGGAATTTCATAAATACAAAAAAAAAAACCTTAGTTTTTGAGGTGTATGTGGGCTGCAGTGGAGAAGGGTGCATACTGTTACACATGAAATTTCCACACCTAGGTACCTCTCCCTAAGTGTCATAAGTGTCATATAAGTGTCTCATACACCTCAAAACCATGGAATAACCTATGTCACAATCCCTAATCAATGTGGACGGATACATGACATGAAGGTAAAAATACCAAGTGCACATGAATTATTATTAATATTCATGAAAACGAAACTGATTAAGTGTGAGAATCCAACTCACATTTGGTTTCCTATTTTTTAGGAAAGGTGGAGGATCTCATGGATGGTTGAAATATTTCCTCAAAATCCTTGAGAGATATTTCCTCCCTAAAATCCTTAAGATATATTTTCTTCCTAAATATCTTTCAGATCCCTTTTTAGTGGATCTAATGAGTGATCCTATCCATGGTGGTTAAGCCTCCAAATCCTATATAATGAGGGATTTCCATGGAGGAAGAGGTGGATGTTTGAGGTATAAAACCTATGGGTTTGGGAGAAATATTTAGGATATCGAACCAATGATTTTGGGAGCTTTGTGCATGGGTTGGATGAGGTGGACTTGGGGAAGCTGTTGCATTTGCATCTACAATCCGTAAGTATTTCTTTAATAGTTCTCATTAATATATTTCTTGGCCTATTTCCTTCTAACCTATGTCTCTTTACTTTTGTTTGTATTATAGATGGATTTAATTGGACTAATCTTATAGAGTAAAGTAGGACTTCTTTGTCTTGATGTCCATTGCATTGTAGGTGTCAAACAGTGCTAAGGAGCAAGGAGATCAAGCTCAAGTTGGAGCAGCGAGGAAAAACATTGGAATAAGGTGCATCAAAATGTATTCCTTCTCCTTCTCTTTCTGATTAGTTAGTTAGATTCAAAGAAATTTCAATGTCCATTTGCACTTTTCTATCTTGGTATAGGGGTCTAGAATCCAAGAGGATTTTTACTTGTCCGCGGGGGGGTTTTCCTATAATAGAAATTGGCGACTCCACTAGGGAACGACATTGAATTTTATTTCCTTGGATAATCCCTTCCTTTTTCCCATATTTTATATCATTTTATTATTTCATATTGATCTATTTCCTTTCTCCCCTCTTCATTGACAATTTCACAAAATTCTGGCAATTCTGGGTGAGTTTTTTGTGAGCTTTTTGGCTTTGTTTTGAGTTTTTGGGAAGGGTAGTGCTGCTCTGTAGGTTATCACAGAGTGCTGATTTGTAATAAACACTCCTCTGCAGTGTATTAAAGAGCACTATAGCATTCTTTTCCCTTGATTTAGGGAGCGTTGATCTCATGTTTTGGTGTTTTCTTCCCTTTTCCGCTCAGTTTGTTCAGTCTATCTTGCAAAGATATTTTCCCAGAGTTTGTACATTGGTTTGTGGATTTGTTTTGGTTGAATATTTGATACTTATCACTCTTTGTTGTCTTGATTTGAGATTTCACCTTTTCAAATTACGATATTTCTCTTTCTTGCTACTTTTTTTGCCAGGACAATTTGAGTGATTTCTCTTGGTCCTTATCAATTTTTGGATTCTTCTCTGAACTTTCTTTTCTTCCTTGAATGCTTGTTGATTGTCGAATCCTTGAATGAGTTCTTGTTTGAACAAGTTATCTCCTACTTGTTTTCTTTCAATTCCCATTGCTTTGAGTGCATTCTTTGTTTGAAGCCCTTTTTGCTTCATGTCTTTTGCATCTGCATCTGACTCTTTCTTTTAATTGAAAGTAGTGGAGCATTAAAGGATTTTCATTTAATTTATTTATACATTAGAATCAAACAAAGAAGATAGTTTCATTCTTTCTTTTGGGTAGTTTACATAGGTTGATTGTATTAGGGAATTAGGTGTTTTGTTGAAGAAAGTGGAACCTCTTCTCCATCCCATATGTAGGATTCATTGAAGAAAAATATTTACATCTCATATTTTTCATTCTTTTGGAGTCAAGTATTAACATATTCAGTTTCAATATCTCACCCTTGAGTATACAACAACCCTAAAATGAAGTGCTTATTAAATTGATCAGACATTTTTATATTTTTTGGTAGTGAACCTACATTATCAAGTGTAGGGATTTGGAATAGGTTGTGAGGATAACTTTCCAAATCCATCAGACAAACATAGAATATTTTGTTAGGGAGAGGTAAATCCAAATTTTCGTATAAGAATAGTTGGGATCCCCCTCTCACACAGGGTTACGCATGAGGGCATGTATGAGAGAGAAATGGAGATTATCCCTCCAAGGCTTAACTATTCGTAGTAGTAAGATCATATTTTCGGGGTTCTTCTTGAGGTCCAACTATATTCATTTGGTCTTAGTGCTTCATGAATTCCAAATCCGTTCGAGGTCCTCCGGAGTTCTACCGGTCCACTTGTCCTTAGTTCTATGGAAGGATTTCAGACTTGTTATCCTGTCCATATGTTTAGAATCAACTGTCGACTGTACCCGCCCAAAGGCTGATTGCGAGTTGGTGACCTTAGTAGACATAATATTTAGGGTCCTTACATGAGGTGACTGTGAAGGGAATTATCTGTTGTACGTAGAAAAAATGTTGGTCAAAATCACTTGGGATCCTTGGAGGGTAAATCCACGATTATCTTGTGGAATCTTGCACCAAGGTGAAATTCTGTTAATCAGGTTGCCAACATAACTGATGCACGCTCTCTATCCCATCCCCTTCCTATATTGATCCCACGATGTTGGATTTCATCACCAACTAGTGGTTTCATTGTGGGAAGGTTTGTTTGATTGTTTGGTTCTCAGATTTGTATTATGTGTTGTTTGTTTTCCTTAGTGGACCTTAGGTCAAGTTAGTTTCAATGGCATCAAATCCTGGGAGTAACAACGGAGGAAACCCTTTTCCTGAGGAACATTTTTCCTTTCCTTCTTTCAAAAACATTGGTTCTCTGTGCATTTCCATAGTGAGTCTTCCGGGACTCACGATCAGATTACCAGTTTGGTTGTTCCCCAATCCAGTGATCTCGAATCTTCCCAGTTCTTTGAATGCACCTAGTGCTTCAGATGTAATAACACCACCCATAAATCAATCTCATGTTGACCTTTATCCTTCTTCACCCATCAAGTCTTCTTCCCTTTCTCCTTCTTCACCTAGTGAAATATCTAAAGGGAGTAGGTAGGTTGATAAGAAGAAGAAGAAACAAAAAGAGAAGAAGAAGAACTAGAAAAGGACAAAGCCTCCAACCACATCAGATCATGTTGGATCCAAGAAACCAACTACTATTAATCGTACTGGGAGTGTTGATAAAGTTGGCAAGTATAAAATGGAGAATCCTAAACCCAAATTCCCTTACAGGATTTGTAAGGGTAACCACTTTCTGAGGGATTTCCTTGGTCTCCCCAAGGTCTTAGAAATGTGGTCTTCCATGTCATCAACCCTCGTGGGACATGCTTGTGACACCCCATCAAGTAGTGACATTAAGGTTGGTAAGAAGAACAGAACTGTCAAATTTTCTTTCTTGTTATGTGAAGGTGATCATTACTCTCACCTTTTCCTTCGTATGGACGAGGCTTCTTATCTTTTGGAAAAGATTCAACTTCCAACTCGTTATCGTAATATTTATTCCAAATCATCATTAATTGATGGACTAGTCAATCTGGTTCCATCCCCGGTTAGTTCGGTTGATCAGGTGATCAATCTAGTTTCATCCTTAGTTTAACCACAAACCCAAGTAGTTGATCTAGTTCCATCATCGATCAACCCCACTATTCATCTGAAAAGTGAAACCCAAGTGACTAATCTAGATCTGTCATTGGCTAGTCCCACTCTTCATCTAAAGAGCACCAAAGTGGTTGATCCGGTTCCATCATCAGTCGATCCCACTCCTCCTCTAAAGAGTGATAAAGTGGTCGATCCAGTTCCACCTTCGGTCTATATCGCTCCTCCATTGAACAGTGAAACCAAAGTGGTCGATCTGGTTCCACCACCAGTTGATCCCACTCCTCATTCAAAGAGTTAGGATGTCACTAAGGTCTACCTCATTAATACTGATTCACCTGGACAATGGGGAACTCTGCCTATCTCGATGGCACCCCCTTCGAGCAATCAAATGATTTCTATTAATTGGAATCATTTGACAGAACCCCATCTTCCTTATTACGTTCCTTTCGAAATCTCTGTGCAATTTTGTAATATAAATATTCCTAACACTATAATAGATAAAGGTTCTTCTATTAGCATCTTATTCACGAATGCTTGGCAAGGTTTTGGTTCCCCGCAACTTTCACTTGTGACTCAGAATCTACTAAACTTTGACAAAAGATTTAGTCAAACTTTAGGGATCCTTCCTCAGTTTCCAGTTACTTTGGGAGGATAAATGGTCTACGTCGATGTGATGGTAGTTCATGACCCCTTGGAATTTAACCTGCTCCTTGGGTGAGACTATGTCTACATTATGAGAGCTTTTGTGTCTGCTCTCTTTCGAGTGATGTGTTTCTCTCACAACGGAAACATAGTAACAATTGACCAACTTTAATTCATTCACCCTCATCTGATGGTCAACCATCCACCTTCCCTAAATGCTCCATACATGTCAGCGTTTTCTGCCCCACTATGGGTCAATTATGTAAGGACCTTCCCCATGCATTCAACCCCGCACGAGAGGGAATCTCTCCCTTCTCCTGACTTAGATCTGGTAGTTGACATGGTCATCTCTTCGATAGGGATATTATAGTCATATCTCCCTACCCTTATTGATGTCATCAACATGTATTCCTTCTAGAGTTCTTTTCTTCCATCTAGCAAAGATCTCTTGCAAGCCATGATTGACGTTTGTCCCTTGACATGTATTCCCTCTAGAGAATTGTCCTCTTGGAAGCCATGATCAAGAAGAGGTTACGACCATAGTTTTCCTCTTTATAGAAAGCTCGTTAAAAAATGAAACAAAAATATGTGGATTGAACCCGGAGCTTTGAGCATAATTTTTCTTCTCTGTGGAAAGATCGTTAAAAAATGAAACAAAGGTTTTGAGCATAGTTTTTTCTTCTCTATGGAAAGCTCATTAAAAAATGAAACAAAGGTCCTGAGCATAGTTATTTTCCTGTATCAAGATCGTTAAAAAATCAAACATAAATGCGGGGATTGAACCTAAAGACACAAGCATAGTTTTTCTTCTCTATGGAAAGCTCGTTAAAAAATGCAACAAAAGCTACAAGCATTGTTTTACTTCTCTGTGGAAATATCATTAAAAAATGAAACAAAAACTATGAGCATAGTTTCAATTCTATGTGGAAAGCTCATTAAAAAATGAAATAGAGGTCCTAAGCATAGTTCTTTTCCTATGTCAAGGTCATTAAAAAATGAAATAGTCACCTCTCCTAAAAAGTTGAGTCTTTTGCTAGATCTCATAGATGTTGGTTCGAGTCTTTCGCTAGATATCGTAGATTTTGAGTCGAGTCTTTCATTAGATCTTGTAGTAGAACCTTCATTTCATCCACCCGTATCCTTTTTCTCCATATAATATAGAAATTGATGACAACCTCAAAGTTGATGAATGAAATGAAGCTTGGGGGGGCATGTCTCCAGCCTTGGAAATTACGTTGGGAATTTACAAGCATAAGTTTAATTTTTTTTCAAGCTTGTGTAAAAATGAAACCAATACCAAGATTAGTCTTTGTTATTTCTCTTACTCGCAAAAACATGAGAATGTAACCGAGTATACTTGATGTAGGAGCATCTCTCCACATTATCCAGCCAACCATCCAGCCATGCCAGCGAATTCAAATCGCGCATTGAAGAGAGAGGTGCAGCCTCATTTAAAACTTGAATTGAATGCAACTTTAATGTTTAAGCTGGTGAGCTATAGAGCCGTGCCTTTGTGCAGGCTATAGATAAGATCGGCCTTTAATGTGTGTAAGGTTGAGATCTAGATCTGGATAGCAGACTAGATAGCCCATTCAATGTAACTGAATAGGGTAGGTAGATTGGAGGGAAGAGCTCGAAGAGCCCCCTCAGGTAAAAGAGATTTGTAGTATCTCATTTTGTAAGTAAGTTGAGACTCGAGAGAAGTTTAGATAGTAGAGAATATGTGTGTAGAGAGTAGAAGAGAGGGAGCCGAGACCTTGTTACAGGCCATGCTCAGGAACACCTTGTAAATACAGGCATTTTAAATATTTAATACAAAGAGCAGTTTTTCCTGCAATATTCTGTGTTGAATGAATGTCTGTGAGTGTTCCATTGTATGTTGTAGATGTATACTGTAGTTGTGCATTTGCAGGAGTGTGTTTGATTTCAGGTGAAGGTCTTTGAGGCTTCACACCAGGAGGGTGTGACAGAACACTGTGGGTTCTGATAGCCGTGCATAGAGGTTGCACTTCTGAATACTGCGGGTTCAGACAAAGACGTGCTACGGCACACGAACTGGAATCAACAACTCAAGAGAAGACCTCAAGGTTGCTAAATACCTTGGAGGCAAGGTTGTGTATGAGAGACACAGTTCCAG
This sequence comes from Picea mariana, assembly GCA_032191745.1. Classification (NCBI taxonomy): domain Eukaryota; kingdom Viridiplantae; phylum Streptophyta; class Pinopsida; order Pinales; family Pinaceae; genus Picea; species Picea mariana. The sequence goes on from JASDQU010241436.1 coordinate 159,129, forward strand.
ACAGAATCTCTGTTGGGAGTTCTATGAAGCTCTGCCTGGTGGGCATTGAGCATATGCACAGTAGTGCAATGAGAGGAACTCTGTTGTGAGGTCAGACAGAAGCCAGAATCAC
>JASDQU010241437.1:37977-48969 GCA_032191745.1 Picea mariana
AGATTTTAGAAAGTAAATAATGAAGTGAAGTGATGAGTGTACTATAAATCAAAGTGATTACAAAATAAATTATTTAAATAATAAATTTAATGGATAAATTAGAAGTGGGTTAACCCTAAAATAAGGAAAGTGGGCAAAGTGACCTAGAAGACGTTTTTAAGGAAGCTACTTGGAGAGTATAAATAAGAGGCAAGGCTCTCTCATTTTAAATCACACTTGCACATATTGAATATCTATAGGTGTCTAAGGTAACCAAAGTATATCTAAGCCAAATTTCATAGGGAAGGTGAAGAAAATAAGGTTGGAATTCAAGGGAGGATAAATTCTTTTGATGATGCTTTCTAAGGTATGTTATTTACAGGTCATCTCACCATTTTCGCAATAACTTTTTTTCTAGAATGCTTCAGACCGTAAAATTGATATTGCATTGAGGAAATATATCCAAGTATCTGTGGTAAACAATTCAGCTTGTGGGTCATTTTATTTTTGGAGTTACACTCCGTGGAAAATAGGGTTTGTGTCTAGTCCTGAAACTAGTCTAAAACAGGTGTTTCGGGTAAAAACCTCATAACTTCTTCATAACAGATCCAAATTCAGTAATACAAAATGTGTTGGTTAGAGTATAGTCGGTAGTATGTTTTGTAACATTTTGATATACATTCAAAAAATATTTCATGTGGGGCACTCTCTAGAATAAGCCAGAATTCAGCAAGGTATGTCATTTTTTCTATAACTCCTTTTCTGAGAAGCTCCAAGTAGCGACACCTGGAGGAATTGCACAAGACACACTAAATAACATTTTGTATAATTTTCAAATCTTTATTCATTATAGGTACATGGTTATGATTATTTCAAGTTAGGGTTGTTGACTAATCCAAAACTAGTCATGTGAGACTAAAGAAAAGTTTGATGAAAATGTTAGTCTCTTGTTGTTAAAGTTAAGGAAGGTTTGCAGGTATGTGATCATATACACCAGGTTTATTACAGAGTTACAAATCATATTTGGATGATGAAATTGATGAGGGATTTTGGTTGAGGTACAAGTTGGGTACATGGTTGAGACATGTAGTTGATGAGTTGGCACATACATGAGGTGTATAGTTGATGATGTTGGTACATATTGATGAGTCATAGTTGATGAGTAGTTGACACGTGATTTGTACATACTTGGTACATGGTTGGTTGCACTTCTTTATGGTACAGGTTGATTATAGGTTGTTTGGTACAGGTTGGTGCATGGTTGATGCACTTGTTTATGGTACAGGTTGATTATAGGTTGAGGTACATGTTGATGCATGTTTGATGCATGGTTCAGGTTTATTGGTACATTTTTACAGTGGTATATCTCACAGTGATAGTGTGAAAGTGGTTCCATCATTCTACTTCTACTTCAGGGTAGTTGGACGGGGCAAGGACAAGTGGTTGTATCCACCTTCCGATTGTAGCTGAAGAACATAGGGCGTTGTAGCCTCCTTCTGGTTGTAGCCAGAGAATTGGGGAGTTGGATCTTCCCTCATGTTGTAGCCTGAGAAACTAGGGGGTTGGAGCCTCCTTCCAGTTGCAGCTGGAAAACAAAGGAATTTGGTGCTTCCAATGAATGTAATTCTTCCAGACATATAAGAAAAAACATTTTGTGGTTTTCTCCCACGTTGGGTTTCCACGTAAAACACTGGTGTATTGTGTATGTGTATGATTGTTCATTTGTTCATTGCTCATTATTGGATGATAATTTTACATTGATATAAGACTTGGATTATTTGGTTTAAAAAGGATTATAATTGCTCTATTACTTATTCACCCCCCCTCTCAGTAATCCAATAGTGAATTGTGATGTGTGAATGTAATTTTGTATTTGGAGGAGGCTCTCCTATTCTTTAGGGAGTTATTGTATAAATTATATATCTTGAAGTTGTGCTCCATGCTCACATTATGTACTACATGGTGTGTACTTCTAGTTTATTCTAATAGTTTAAGTATTTGGAACATAACTTCCTTCCCCTTGGGATCACCTGTACGACCAAAATCATTTGAATAGATGGATTAGCCCATCCATTTATTGTATTTTTCATTTATCATGTGATAAATATTTCCCCAAATGGGTGCCCTAACCTAGTAACTCTTGTTACATTTTGGTACCCATGTCATCGCATCTTCCTTAGGATTGGGATTCCATATAGTATATATCCCATAGTTAAGCCTCATACATCTTTCCTCATCATGTTGGAAACCTTACCCATTAGACTCCTTCATTGTTGTTTGGTATAACATTTTTTGATTTATGTAAAATTCATATTTTTAATCCCCACAAATTATAATATATAAATGTCATTTAGATTGGTGAGTCGATATGTTGGGTCAAAGAGCCTATATTGATTAATATGGTTGGGGGATAAATTGTATATTATGAACATTGAAATGACTAATAAAATAATAATTATTGGTTGCGATATGAAAGGGATGAAAACAATGGGGGGTTGTGATTCCACAAGAGAGAGGGGCCCAAGGAGGAATTATTCACGGGTATTAATCCAACCCACTTTTCTGAATTATTATCAATGTGTATAACCTTATATGTGTTGTTAAGTGTTCCCAAAGAAAATCATTAAACTCATGTAAGAGGGTGGGTGTGATAAGTCACATCCCATAGTTATTGGGATCATGGGGTTGAAGTACAATCATCTTTGGGAAGAGTGTGAGTCAAGAAAGCAAGGGAAAGAGAAGGAAATTCGTATGCAGAAAGTGGATAATTTTTACATGCATATTTTGGGGGCAGCAAGAGAGGGATATGTGTTGGAAAGAGCACCAACCATGGTGTTCTTGAATGAAGTCATTGGTTGGTTGTGTTTTATGTTGGAAATGTGGCCTACATGCCTGTAAAAATGGGTTGTAATCCTGTAGTGAGATTTCCTAGTGGGGAAATGGCTAAAGATCCTTTTGAATATTGTTGTGAACACTCTTAAATCAGATGATAGTTCCTAGAGTCCCTGGTTGAGATATTCTTGGCCAATCAAGTGCACTGGAAGCCTTGATAAATGAATGGTAGATCCTGAGGGACTTTGGGTAGTGAAGGGGGTACATTCCTTGGGTTGTGCAGATTTTGGGGAAGAGAGAGCTAGTCTATTGGAATTGTTATAGGAGTAGAGCTTGGGTTTGGGGCTTCTATGTGTGGAGTAGATAACCAAAGGAATGGATCTCCTTGTGGACTCCTAGCCTCAGTTTGGGGGTGACCTGTTGTTGATATTTGGAATAGCAGCACCTATGGTTGGGAGTTTCATCTTTCATATGCAGCTAAACGGTTACATTTTATAAAAATATAAGTGTTATATTGTTTTATTATGATTATTCCAATGTGTAAATGAAAATTTGAATATGTGTATTTATTGTGTTCTTATTGGATTCATTCACTTTTTTATATGTGTTGTTAAATGCATGGGTAAATCAGCATGTTGTTTTCTAGTATTTTTATGGGTCTGTTGCCTCTTGTTTTTCTTTTATATGTAAGGGGAATTTTTTTTAATTCATATTCAGTAGGCTAAGTCATTTTTGGTAGTGACGGGACTCAACTTAGAGGATGGGTACATTACATATTCTAGTGTGGTGCTCGAATCGTCACACGCATTGAGAATAATTGTTACAAACAGTAGAAAGTCTATTGTGTGTGTGTTGTGAATATTTGCCGTGTGAAGTACAAAGGCTATTGTGTGTTGGGTTTGTCTCAGTGAAGACAAAAACATCATGGTCATTTGGAATGATGTAGATACATTTTAATTATATGGTATCATACAATAGTTAAATCTGTGTATAAATCATAGTTGATATGCTACAGTAATTTAGTTAATTGGAAAATTTTGAATTTATGTGTATTTTCCACAAGTAATGTTCTTCAGTTAAGCTGGGGGACATTATGGAATGGTATCATATATTTTGGTTCAACATTGGACTTGTATGGGCCAGATATTAGCACAAAGTTTCCAAATTCATCATCTCATCATTTGAGTTGTGTCGAATTTGGGGAAAATGGTGAAATCTGAGTGAAATTCCCAAATTTTTAAACAAATTCAAGTCAAAATTGCACTCATAATGGTTGTAATGGAGGGGTCATTTTGACTTATAAGAAACTAAATTTGTCTTAGACACGAGATTCGGGAATTTCCATGATGGTTGTGATCATCATGAATCAGAATTATGGAAAAAACAACTAAGCGAAGAAAGGATTTGCATATGCTAATAAGTGGTAATGCAAAGAAAATAATAGTGTGTGAGTGTGTGCACTAAATTTTTGTGTTGCATGATGCAAAGCTGGTAATGGGCAGAAAATAATCACGCAAATCTGGTGTTTCTTTGAATACAACCTTATAAGAAGACTTCACTCAAATTTGAACATTGTCAGAAACTTGTGCCCAAATTTTATGGTCCTTATATAGTGCTCAAGCGTGTGGGATCGATGGCCTATCAGTTAGCTCTACCCAGTCAGTCGAAGCTCCATCATGTTATTCATGTTTCCTGCTTAAAGAAGGTGATTGGAACTAAGTGTCAAGCTCAAACTAGTCTCCTTGAGTTGGATGAATAAGGTTCCATATGGTTGCATCCACAAGCAGTCTTGGCCCAACGAGAGCGTCATCTCCGTCAACGCATCATCAAGGAAGTGTTAGTCCAATGGAAACATACAACTTCAAAAGATGCCACCTGGGAACCGGCCACCATTCTACAACAATCTCCTCAACTTAAGCCATGAGGACAAGGTTTTTCTTCAAGGGGGAGGGCATGTTAGGGACCTAACCTCCATAACCCCTCACATAGGTAGAATAATATAATTCCATGTAATAAAGGCCAATATTAATAAGGCCTAGAAATAAGGAGATATAAGTCAAATATAAGAAGACCTAATAGAAGCTTCCACTTCTTTTGGATAGATAGATTTAGTATAAATAGGAATAGAGGGTATGATAAATCTTGTCTTGGAGATTATTGTAATAGAGCTCTACTCTGCTGGAGGTTGCCCCCTCAAAGAGGCATGTGAAAATTGTTATCATTAATCAAGGTGCTCTTTCTAGTGCTATTTAGTATTATTCAGGTATTGTTCTAGTAATATCATTGTTTCTCTACCATTTTTATGTTAAAATCTTTATGTTCCGCATACTATTTTATATCTAGAATACTACAATATAAAAATTTTGCACGTTGAATATGGGTGCACGGTATAAAAGTTGTGTGTGTTAAATATTGGTGCATAGTATCAAAGTTATGTGTGTTGAATATTGGTGTGCAGTATAAAAGTTGTGTGCATTGAATATTGGTGTGTGGTATTAAAGTCGTGCAGACTATATTTTGAGGTGCGGTATAAAAGTTGTGTGCATTGAATATCGGTGCATGATGTGTGTGTTAAATATTGGTGTTGCACATTTTGGAACTGGTAAGAAATGAATATTGGTGCATAATAAAATATTAGTGCATGCAAAATCTTCAAAAGAAGAGAGAAACGAGGAGGAAAAGGGAAGGAGAAATAGCCCTTTTACAAACAAAAAAAAAAACACAAGTTTGGAGCCCAAAATTTGTTTTGGGCATAAAAAGAGAAGTTTAACTTGGATTTGAATGAAATTTTAGTTGTTTGTCTGCAACGATGAGGGATACAATAATTTCAGTGAGGGTCATCGGCTAATTCTACTTCCATTTTCTGAAAAAATATGAAATAGTGAATTTTGAAGGTGTGTTGTGCTCAGTAATCGGGGAGCATATAACGGTGAAAATTGTATAGATAGCTTGAAAATATAGCATGAAGATACCCATTTGGCCTCACAGCAGAATTCAAATGGATTTAGTGTGGAGATGCCGAAATAGGGGAAAATCCATTATTTTTGGGCACGTTATGGGGATCTTTGAAAACCTCGGAGGAAGAAAAGGGACCCCAAATCACATATCCAGAAAATTTCATCTACTTGACATTTTGTATACTCATCAAGATAGACAAAACTGGTTTAGTGAATTTTTTCCAGAAGTGCATAGTTTGGGAGATAGCCAGTTTGGCTAAAAATTCTAAGTCTGGGAAAATGAGTGAAAAGGGACAAAGTTGTCATTTCCATATTATTATAGTTTTTGACTGGAGCATCAGATTGAAAATATGATATTTTTTATGACTTCCATGTCATCATTATTATCTATGTCTCATACAAAATTTTCCATGGTTCCTAACAAATTTACCTCTGCAAGTGGCCAAATTTGGTGTTCGATATTATTTTGCACTCAACAGGAGAAGGTGCGCAAAAGGGGTAAATTGGAAATATTCAATCTCTTATAAATTTATTCTCGGTGCTCAAAATTGAGAAATAAAGTATTTATTGGAAAGATATTGGATAGGAGAACCCAACTATCCACCCAAAATTTAGTTTTGAACTAAAGAATTGTCAAGGAATCAGAAGGAAAGTTATTGGTGGACTTGAAGGACACCTTTGAGAAAAATGGAAATTTCAGGAAGCCATAATTGTTGGCTCATAAATCAGATTGAAGCATGAGTATGGTATTGAAAGGTAATCTAGGGAAAAACATGATAGAAAGAGTAGGTTCTCCTAGGATCCATTTCCTTGTGTTATAAGCCTACAAGAAAATTTAAGGGAAAATGGACGCAATGAGCCATACAATTCCTCAATATGAAAGTTTTCCAAAACAAGTCAATTTAGGGAAAACATTTAAAAATGTTATAGGTACATTCCAAAGGTGAGTATTGGTTCAAAATAAAAGTATTGATTCCTATTGTAGTGTCTATATAGTGGTGTAGAGGCACCTTGGGAAGTGTAACCCCTTGGTAACAAAAGAGGTTGATCTTAATAACAAGGAATTGTTAATGAGTAGAAAAGCACTCAAGCAGAGAGTGTTATGTGAAGGGACTACTAGAAAGAGCATAATATTCCACAAATAAAGATTGTGTGGGTCTATTTTAGATTAATCCCCAGGGTGCATTGGACAGGGAAGCAGGTCAAGCTTATACATTGGGTTGAAGCATCAAAGAGCTACACATAGAAGTGCAGGGCTACAAAGAAAGTATCCAAAGGTTGACAAAGGACTCAAGAAAAGGGGAGAAGGATTAGTATTTGGCCTTTGTATAGTCTGAATGGATTACAAAGGAGAATCAATAGATATCCTCACATGAACATGAAGCTAGTAGGTGAAGAATCTCATTTGCATGCATGGGGAGTTAAGGAGGACTCCATAGCCTTGAAGGTAGAGATGTGGTGAAGTGTCAAGGTTTTTCGCAAAAGAAAATAAAGAGTCTCATGAGGTGAGGTGTGAATCATGGAGTGGATGAGTCATCTCTATGTGAAAGCATAGGAATGCAAGAAGAAGGAATTGTTAAGTTATGGTTTAGATACTTGCATCTAAAAATACCTGCAAGGAAAGAAACCCACTTATGTTATCGAAGGGCATAGTGAAATATTGGTACAGGTGAAAGGAAGGATGGAATAATGAAGGTTTAATTTCATTTCTAAGTATCAATGGAAAAATATAACATTTCAATGGAAGCAGTTTAGTCTTGAGCAGATGAACAGCGCTTCGCAAGAAAAATTTTTATCTTGCTAAAGGATTAAGTAGGTTAGAAAATATTGCAGCATTATAAGGTGGAATGATAGAAAATACATCATTCCAATGTGCGGGATGCATTCTAGCAGGGTAAAGTTGGGGCATTTTTTTTTCTGAAGTGGGAGCAGTCGCCAATAAGGCATACTGGATGGCAATGATTAATAGTTGAGTTATACTTGGATGAAATATGCTTAGGAAGAAACATTAGTGGTGCATAGATGAGAAGAATGGTAGTGTAGAGCAGCAAGGTTCTACAAGAATTGAAGGACAAATATCTACAACAACAACAACAAAAAATAAATCTGAAATAATTATGCATTGGAGTGCATAATGGAAGTAATGCATAATGCATATAAGAATGATAGAATTCATGTGCATGAAGTTGGAATGATAAGATTTTATGCTTAGCGCATATTGATGTGTGTTTTTGCATATGGACATGCTTGTGGCATGCTTGTAGACTAAGAGTAGTTGGTTGATATATATACATGAATTAACGATGGTGTGACGTTGAATAAGACTAATGATGGATTGTATATCTAGGAAATTGTTTATAGCATGGTTGGATATGTTGATGATGTTGCTACATATGATTTTCATCCATGTGAAAATCAATGATGATGGTAAGATGTTAATAAAGAGGTCAATTAAGAGATCCTGCAAGATGCCAAGACAATATCAATTGGTCAGGTAGCATCAATTAATGCACTAATAGCCATGCAGGTATGCATTTCGTGTTTTTATGATGCATAAATGTTGAAGGGAATTGAGGTAAGAATTCCCTCAGCTAGATTTTCAAATATTTAAAATTTATGTAAAGCATAAGGGCCTTGAGTATATAAAACTTATCAATGCTCGAATGCATTCATGGAAAATTTAATTGCATATTGTGTCATGTTGGTTATGATATCATAACCAAGTTAAGTCATGAGTAATTACTCATGTTGTAGAAATGATTTCCATTAGAGATGGTCATGTGTAATGCCATTATGTGGGTGGATATGGATGGGCTATAGCACCATGAAATTGCTTAATGTTTTTCCTCTATATAACTGATGTTTGGGATATAACCTCTTTTCCAACACGGGAGAGAACTAGGAGAATTATATTCCTAGTGTTGTGTATGGGTTGAAGAAAAAGGTATCCAAATGATTAGACAAGTAAATGGGGAAGAGTTTGGATGTTGTATTAATGCATGGGCTATACCTTCCATATCACATGGTATAATACATGAAATGAACATATGGTAATCAAGGGTCAATGCAAGGATGCATTGTGTAGATGTGGTCATGGGTATTGGCACATTAGAATCATTTGTTGGTAAAATTTGATTGCATTATGAAAAGCTTGGTGTGTTGATAATGCATGTACATTGAATGATAGTTTCATTCCATATAATATGATCAATGTTTGAATTCCATATTTAATGAGCAAGGGCTGGAAATGATTGAATTGCGAGTAAAATACGAATTGCGAGTAAAATACAATTATGATATCATTTCATAAACTATTGAAAATGTGCATGAGTACTAACAATTTGTCTGGTTGCATGAATAATTGAGAAAATTGCAAGGAGAATGGTCTTGGATATTGCATGGATGTAATCCCATAAATAATATTGATGCCTACTATTGCGTGAGCCAAAAAATAATGAGCAGAAAACATGTGCATGGAAATTTATTTTTCTGTATAAAATAGATTTGAGAAATTAATAATTGTAAATTGTTATGATATTCTAACAATTTGTTTGGCTGCATGAAAATTGAGAAAATTGCAGGGAGAATGGTCTTGAATATACCATGGATGTAAAACTATAAATAAGATTGATTCCTTCCACTAAAAAAGCCAAAAATAATGAGCTTAAAACTCATGTCATCGGGCCTGAAGAGTAAACTCTTGTGTGAGTTGCACTCAAACAGCAAGGTTGTTGCTAGTTATTTATTGGTAGTTTTCCTAGTAGTAAGTCCCTTGCATTCCCAATAGTGATATTCCTAAATACTTGTGCCAAAGAAACCCTGATAAATGAATGGTGCATCTCGATGGACTAAGGATAGTGAAGGAGGCACATTCCTTGGGTTGACCCTAATAAGTGAATGGTACATTCCTTGGGTTATCCCTGATAAACAAATGGTACAATCCTTGGGTTGCAAAAGTAAAGAGGAAGAGAGCTAGTGGAAATCAGAATAGATGTACGAGAATGTCAATGGTTTATGTAATTATGTTTTGGGGGAAGAGTTTCTATGTATCTATGTTTTGGTGCCAGAGTGCCTATGTATTTGTAGTTTTGGGGCTGGAGTGCCTATGTATTTATAATTAGGCAAGAATGCCTATGTGATATTGATTAAAGGTCGAAAATCCTAGAGTTTTAATTTTATGCACACCAAGTGGTGTTTGCACTGAGGACATTGAAAAAATAAGGGGGAGGGGAATGTAAAATCCCCATTTTTAATCCCCACAAATTTTAATGTAATTATATAAATGCCATTTAGGTTGGTGAGTCAGTATGTTGGGGATAAGAATCTATATTGATTAATATGTCCAGGGGCTAAATTGTATATTATGAACATTGAAATGACTAATAAAATAATTTTCATTGGCTACAATACGAGAGGGATGAAAATGATGGGGGGATATGATTCCATAAGAGAGAGGGTCCCAAGGGGGAGTTATTCATGGGTATTAATCCAACCCACTTTCCTGAATTATTAACATTGTGTATAACTTTATATTTGTTGTTGAGTGTTCCCAAATCCAATCATTAAACTCGTGTAAGAGGGTGGGTGTGAGGATTCACATCCCATAGTTATTGGGAGCATGGGGTTGAATTACAATCATCTTTGGGAAGAATGTGAGTCAAGCAAGCAAGGGAAAGAGAAGGAAATTTGTATGCAGAAAGTGGATAGTTTTTACATGCAGATTTTGGGGGAAAAAAGAGAGGGATAAGTCCTGGAAATAGTACCATCCATGTTATGCTTCAAGGAATCCATTTTTTGGCTATGTTTTATGTTGGAAATGTGGCCTACATTCCTATAAAAATGGGATGCAATCCTATAGTGTGATTTCATGGTGAGGAAATGGCTCAAGAACCTTGTGAAGGTTGTTGTGAACACTCCTAAAGTAGATGAGAGTTCTTAGAGTCCCCAGATGAGATATTACTAGCCAACTGAGTGCACTGGAAGCCCTAATAAATGAATGGTATAACCTGAGGGACTGTGAGTAGTGAAGGGGGTACATTCCTTGGGTTTTGTAGGTTGTGGGGAAGAGAGAGCTGGTGGATTGGAAATGTTGTAGGATAGAGCCTGGGTTTGGGGCTACTATGTGTGGAGAGTAGATAGCCATAGGAACATATTTCCTTGTGGACTCATAGCCTCATCTTGGGAGTGGCATGTTGTTGAAATTTGGAATAGGAGCACCTATATA
>JASDQU010241437.1:68971-87773 GCA_032191745.1 Picea mariana
TTTTTGAGGATTTTCTCAGCATGGTTTTGACTAGGAAGAGGCATGATTAGGCCTGATGCCAGGTAAGCAGGGATAGTGCAATTTAGGGTTATAACAGGTGTCTCAACTGAAAAACAACAAAATATAAAAGAAAACTCCCTCTCAAACTGTGCAGATAAATCTTCCTCCTAGGATATCACTGTAGTACCATGGTGCTTCTTCTTCTTCTTGGGATACTATCCAGCATAGTGCCCCATATCACCACAAGAAAAGAATCTCACTTTGCTCACGTTCTTCTTTTGCTACTCACCCTGTCCTCTCAACTGTTGCTCCTTGGCCCCAAACTTGGTCACCTTCTTGGTATTTATATTTCCTTTAGCCACAAAGGAAAGATCAACCTCATCGCCATCCTCAACACCCTTTTGTTGACCAGTAGATCCAAAACCACACATGGTCTCCTCCTGAATGAAATCATCCTAAAGCCTCTCCCAATTGGGAATATCCTCACAGGCCATGACACCATGGAAAAAAATCTCCCATGATTTGGTAAATCCATTCAAGGTTGTTTGTGCCGACTCTGAGGAATCTACTATATCGTCAACTACACACAAATAATCTTGAATCTGAGTGAATATCGAGAGGTATGAAGTAATTATATATGTCTTCCCCATCTTGGTGCCCCTCAACTTCTCCTGAAGCACCATCTTTTGGTTCTAGTTAGGACTCTGATAAAGACTACAAAGAGACTGGCACATCTGATATGCATAGTCTTTGCCAGAAATGTAAGGTATCACATGGTCTTTCACGACATCAAGGATTGATCTCTTAGCTATATTGTTCTATTTCTAAAACTCAGCAAATAGAACCACATTTGTAGGAGGTACTGCAGGATTCTCCACGATCTCCCATAACTCTCCCTCATCCAAAATCATCAACATTGTTGCCTTCCAAGGCAACCAATTACTTGTGCCTACAAGTCAATCCTCTACCCTCAAACTTTCCACCGTCAATGCTGCCATCTGATGCTAAAACTGATACACTCTACCCAATAAAAATATGAACAACTATGAACAATTGAAATAGGCCTCAAACACATTATTCTCAAGTGTGAAAAATGAGGTTTCCAACCAAGTGTAAATTTTCCCAATAGGCACGAAAATTGAGGCACTTTCAAATATGATTTTCCTCATTGTTTTGTACTGAAAACTTGTTCTCCAAAAAAAAACCAACAGATATGTCATTTTCCCCACAAAAAGATTTCCACTTAATGCTCCAAAAATCATCCAACATGCTCTCCCTAAAGCTATGATACCATGTAAATTTTAGAGGAACTATAAGGCCACCCAACAGGTTTGTCTTTTGACCTCTTGTTGGACTCTAATTTCAAGGTTCCAAAGTTGTCCTTGTTGTTGTTTTAGGACAGCAAACACGTCTGAAATTTCTCTCCTCAAAAATTCCTTCAAACTGATGATTGGATGCTCTTTTAAGGTGCCCTTGCAAGTGTTTTCTTAACTTATTTTAGCACATGCATAAAGCTCAAAACATACAACACTCCTCTAGGATATTTTAACAACTAACTAGGCTAGAAATAACTAAGCATGCATGACAAAAGAACACATCATATTTTTTGTCAATATGACTCTGGAAAAACCCCCCATGGGGAAAACCAGTTAGAGATAGATGTATATATTTGGAGATCTCAAAGCATGAGTACAACAAGGAAATAAATGCAAGTGAACATGGTACAACAACAACCAAACTTTGGATTATTTGGAGTTCCTTGTATATGTTCCTACTAGATGAAGGCTAGTGCCCCTCTTGGACTGCCAAATGTGTAGAATCCTTACACACTTTCTCTAGGTGCACCTCCTTGCCTCCAAATGGTGCACGCCCTTCCTTCTTGCATGTGCCCTTCTTCCTTCTTTGTATTAACACATAGATTGTGTCGGTCAAAAAATTTGCCTTGGTTTTGTTTTTCGAGTCATAAGGTTTATAGGACATAGGTTTTGAGTCTTTAAGTTGTAATCATAAAGTTAGATTTGGTTTCAAAATGAATAAGCTTATGTCTAGCCTTGGTCTAAAGTTTGAGATATGTTTGAGTTGGCGTTGCGAACTAGTTAAGGACGAACATTGGAGGTTAGATAGATTGCAAGCACACCTTTTCAACTTTGATGGCATCTACATCAAGCCCATGTTTACCAGGTACTTCATGAGGTTTTTCATGGTGTTTTAAAGACTGAAAGAAGGGTTTTGGCTAACTCATCTACTGGTGCTGCGAACTCATTTCCTATAGCAGTTTCTTCTAAATATTTGATCATAAATCAAAAACGATGATGTGGGTTTTTTTGAAATTTTTTTTGGACAAGAATGATAATGGCATCAACATGTTGACCAAAATTCATCCTGACCCAGTTTGGCATTTCAAAGATAAAATTAAAACACCAGTGTGCTACAAACTCTTTGTTTTGCATAGTTGTTGGATATTCACCTTGTTTGGAGGCTTTCCAACTGTCAGGGAAGGTTTGAATTCTCTCATAGGAGTTAGTTGGACGTGAGGGACATGTGTTCCATATCCAGATCAAGAAGCATGACTTTTTTCAAAAGGAATTTATCTCAATAGACAAGATCCCAAGAAATAGGAATTTGTTAGGTTTTTGTTGGAATCTTTTGTAACAAGACTCCTAAAAGGAAGAGGATCTTATGTAGCTCTTTGGTTTCGACCCCCTTAGGGTAGATATATATTATTCATTATATATGGAAGTGTATTTTGATAAGGAAAGGGTTGGAATGGAGTGAGAAAGACTCATACTTTTTTTATATTGTCTATGTAGAAAAGGGTACTTTCTATTGTATGTATCAGACCTAATATCCTTTGAATAATGGAAATTAGTTTTGTTCCTTATCATCTTGTTGTTGTCTAATTTTGATTATAGTCCATTGAATTATTCATTTGACTGAATTGTATCTTTGTTGCAATAGAAGATATGTTGTGATATTTTTGCAAATATAACAGAATTTTTCTCTTTGATTATGAGAAGTTCTTATTTCAGAGAGTTATTCCTTATATGTGTGTCATACTACCTGATGTAGATGATAGGAATATTAGATTTTTCTTATTAAGTCTTCCACATTCTCATATTATTTCCTAAAACCCTAATCAAAGTTATTCAAATCCTTATTTGTTGGTGCATTTTGTATGAATTAAGTTGTGATTGACATTCTTTTCTCAATTTTCCATCCATTTTCCATTTATCATAAACTTTTATCTTCCACACTTTGATAGGTGTTGGGCTTACATTTATAGCATTATAAGTGTAACTCTTAGTGCTAACATTTTGTGCATCATTATCAGGGATGGAAGTGAATAAATCTCTCCTGGGAGAATGACAACGATCAGATCCAACTCTTAATGGTAGATAGGAGCAAGACACAAGCTTGACTGCAATCTTCTACCTGGCACATCCAACTTCATCATAGATGAATCTATGGGCGACTCCATTGGTTTTAAATGGACAATATTCTTTCTCAAAGGTATGAATTTTGTGATTTCTCAAATATATTTGGTTTTCCAAACCTCATGCCTGAAAGAAGTGAATGGGAAGGTTTCCTTCCTATGTTTAGAGGGGAAGATTGGGAATGACAACTAATTTTTTACTAGATTTTCACGAGTGCATCCTTAAGTTGAAAGTTATACATGAAGATGTCCTAATCAAATTGTTTACATACTATTTATATGGATCAGATTGTGATTGGTGTAGATCACTCTCGGTTGCTTATATTTTCACTAAGACATTTTTATGTTGCATTTCATGTGTTTTGCAAAGAGAAATTTTCAGTTGATTTCCTTTATCAAGAAGGTTGTTATGAATTTGATTTTCTGAGTAAAGGATCAAATAGTCATAAAGAGTATGTTGCAGTAGAAGACACTTTTCATAATGATCAAGGGGATGATGATGTTCAAAGTGACAGCCAAGATGTAAATACTTTTGATATTGTATCAAATGTATCTATTGTTTTAACTTTTCATGAAAATAAAATTGTTTCCTTTGAGTATTAAAATGATAATGAGTAGATCGATATATCAGCATGTGACAGTTTTGAATCTGAGCCATGGGAATACAATGAAGGAGATAAGGAATATTTATATGAGCATAATTGTTTGAACAAATTTCTCCAGCAATTATTAGCAGAGATCAAAAAGATTTTTTTCATCATTCCTAGACCTGGATCTGTAGAAAATATTAAACAACCTATGATCAGCATTGAAATCAATGAAGAAATCCCACAACAACCTTCATTTTTGTAGATAGAGGAGATTGGCAGGACTCATAAAACTGGGCATGTGCAGAAGCAATTCAATTTCCAGTTGGAATGACATTAAGAAGAGGTATTGCTTTGTGGCCTTCATGACCCTATTGTTGATTATCTAGAGTTTTTGAGAAGTACATATTTCAAATCATTCTTGTCAAGTGAATGTTGGTTCTTCAATCTTTTCAAACTGCACTTATGTATGCCATGGGTTCCTTCATTTGTCCAATCTAGATCAAAAGTTTCACTAGTTAATCAGTTTCTTGTATGGCTTCATTGGAAGCATGAATTTACTTGAACAAAGTAGAGTTCAGTTGCTTAGAGTAGGTTAGTGTAGAAAATAAGCTCGATTCTAAGAATTTTAGTTCAATTTTCCAGTAGATCAGCAATAAGAATCCATAACCTAATGAAGGCACTACAACAACAGTTGTTCATCAACCTGCCAGGAAAATGGATTTGTAATTCAGATAAGCAGGTTACAGTTTACAGGTTTGGAACAAGGTGATAACTCCATAGCCAAATGGATAAGGCACTGGAACTGTGCGTTCGTGGAGCCTCACAAGGAGGTCTCCATCCCCTTTGGAGCCAAAATGTTAACACATAGATTGTGTGGGTCAAAAAATTCACCTTGGTTTTTTTTTCTGAGTCATAAGGTTTATAGGACATAGGTTTTGAGTCGTAAAGTTGTAATCATAAAGTTATATTTGGTTTCAAAATGAATAAGGTTATGTCTATCCTTGGTCTAAAGTTTGAGCTATGTTTGAGTTGGTGTTGCGAACTGGCAGACAGGCACTGCGAACTGGTTAAGGAGGAACATTGGAAGTTAGATAGCTTGCAAGCACACTTGTTCAACTTTGAAGGAATATACATCAATCCCAGGTTTACCAGGTACTACATGAAGTTTTTCATGTTGTTTTAAATACTGAAATAAGGGCTTTGGTTGACTCATCTATTGGCTCTGCGAACTGGCGTTGCAAAATGGCACTATGAACTCATATCCTGTAGCAGTTTCTTCTAAATATTTGATCATAAATACAAAATGGTGATGTGGTTTTTTCTGAAATGTTTTGTGGAGGAGCATGATAATGGCATCGACCTGCTTACCAAAATTCATCCTGACCCATTTTGGCATTTGAAAGATAAAATTAAAACATCAATGTGTTGCAAACTCTCTATTTTGCATAGTTGTTGGATATTCGCCTTGTTTGGAGGTTTCCAGCTGCCAGAAAAGGTTTGAATTCCCTTTTAGGTGTTGGTTGGACATGAGGGACATGTGTTCCATCTCCAGATCAAGAAACATGACCTGTTTCAAAATGCATTTATCTCAATAGACAAGATCCCAAAAAATAGGAATGTGTTAGGTTTTTGTTGGAATCTTTTGTAAGAAGACTCCTAAATGGAGGAGGATTCTATATAGATCTTTGGTTTCGACCTCATTAAGGTAGATAGAGATGATTCACTATATATGGAAGTGCACTTTGATAAGGAAAGGGTTGGAATGGAGTGAGAGAGACTCGTACTTTTTTTATATTTCTATGTAGCAGAGAGTACTTTCTATTGTATGTATCAGACCTAAGATCCTTTGAATAATGGAAATTAGTTTTGTTCTTTATCAACTTGTTGCTATCTAATTTTGATTATATTCCATTGAATGATTCATTTGACTGAATTGTAGCTTTGTTGCAATAGATGATCTATTGTGATATTTTTTCAAATATATCATAATTTTTCTCTTTGATTATGATAAGTTCTTATTTCAAAGAGTTATTCCTTATATGTGTGTCATACTACCTGATGTAGATGATAGGAATATTACATTTTTCTTATTAATTCTTCCACATGCTCATCTTATTTCCTAAAACCTTGATCAAATTTATTCAAATCCTTATTTGTTTGTTCATATTGTATGAAGTAGGTTGTGATTAACATTCTTTTCTGAGTTTTCCATCCATTTGCCATTTATTGTAAACTTGTATCTTCCACACTTTGATAGGTATCGGGCTTACATTTATAAAAGTCTAAGTGTAATTGTCAGTGCTAACACTTTGTACCCTCTCAAATCCATAGTGTGCACCCTCCAAGAAGGATTTCACCCTCCATGGATCCTTGCGCCCTCAATATCTCAAGTGTTCCTCCCTTCCATGAATGCTTCCTCCAGCAAGTGCTCCCATAACCTTGGATGCACCCTCAATAGTAGCTTGTGCCCTCCATGATCAATAATTCTTGCTCCAAAACTTGTGTGCCCTCCTCTCCTCAAGAATGCGCCCAAGTTTTCTCCAAACTCTCACACTCTCTTCTCCACACTTCTCTTCTCCTCACCCAAATCTCTCAAGTGAGCAAGTGCACACTGAGCCTCATCCTTGCCCTTTTTCCTCCTTTAGCCTCTCTTGGACCAAACCTAAAAGACAAGTGGCCTATATTCAATCTAGTCATGTCTAATCAATGGGTGAGATTTAATCTCAAAAATCTCACTTAGAAAACCCACTTTCACAAGTTTCCTTAGTTTTCTTTATGTCTATTAATTCACCCACAAAGTGAATTAATTGTCACTTTATGACTTAAGTGACATATTTCACTTTTGACTTAAATTTCTCAAGTCAAAGTGAAATTAGAACATAAAGTAAATTATTAAGGGTAATAGTCTCACCCTTTGTGTTTAGAGACTCACAAACACAAGGGGGCCACTTTCCAAGGTACCTAGTACAATCTAGTGAGTGTGAATAAAGGATCTGATGTCAAACACTCATAGAATCAGTTGACCAAGGGTAAATGATGTAAACCCATTGTCAATCGCAAGGAGGCCTACCACTAAGTACTGCAAGCTCCAAGGTACTAGTTGGTTTCTATATCCCTCTCTTATATAATATGATAAAATCGATAGGAAGAGATCCCTCAAAGGAGGGCCTTAATGTATCTCCAAACAATCGACACGAAACATACATCGAGAGATGATGTGAAGAGATAGAATCACTAAGTAAAACTGAAACAGAGATGGTTGACTCGAAAATTCAAAAAAACAATAGATGGTTGGCTCAGGATTAAAATTCTCTTGAACATATAGCACAACACAATGGTGACTTGGTAGCAAGACTCAAGAGCTAGAACAATATAGTGAAACATTGTAGGAGGCATTTAAGAACTCTCCATGATGACTAGAAGAGAAATTATTAGAAGGATTATCTATGACTGATATTACGGGGACGGATCCTAGGAAATATAAAACCCAACTATAAGATGATGACTCAAACAGATTCCATGTTTAAGGGAAATTCGACTGACATTGTCATTTCGAAAATAGATCAATGGTGAAAAACCCCCACTCCTTTTTTTATTTTTTGGTGACTCCTTCATGGTTTAACAAGAGAGAAAGAGAGATAAAAGTATGCTCAGTAGTATCTTTTTCATTCGATTTTAATGATCCCGAAAAATATTTAAAAGTATACTCATGATGGTGTATTTTTCATGTCTTTTTACGATTCCTAGAGATAAAAGTGTACTCGATAGTGTATTTTTTGTATGCTTTTACGATTCCAAAAAAGAGATAAGCATGTACTTGTCTTGAGAGAATGAGTGGCCTAACAACATGCTCCTATGTTCCAAGCACATGGAACTAACCTAAGTAAAATGAATGCAAATAGTACTAGAAAATGAGATCCACTCTTAGTAATTGTTCTCTCCGTGTGTAGGTGGATGCAAAAAGAAGGCCAAACAATGCAAGAGGAATATGGTCAAAGGTTGTTTCAATAGCGGTAAGTGGGATATAGGCCAAAAATATCATAGTGGTGGGGTAAATGACATGAGTAGCAAATGCATAGGCAACCTTTAATAAACAAAAAAATTACAAACCCCCTCAGGAAATGGCTAGAATATAGATGAAGAGAAGAAAATGACTCTCAACGTCAAGTAATGGTAGGACTACAGGAGGGTTCTTGGACCTATAGGGAATTGCATCATGGGCATCGGATGGCAATCTAGGTGATAACTAAGACACCCATGGAGGGTAGGAACTATCGAACAAGTCACGACATGCAAAAATGGAGTGGCAAATGTCGCAACCTAACAGGATTGAACCTAAGTCATTTGATGGAAAAATAGATGGTTAATAATGTAAATTGTGGATGCAGGGAAAAACCTATCCTTGTATGCTAGTTTAAGAACATGTACCTCAAGTTTGGTGAAAATCGCTATTTTTGTAAAAACAAGTTCGTGTAATCCTGTCAACACATGTAAACTAGATTACAAGATCAAATTGCATAATGAAATATAAAAAATAAAAAAAATGGATTTTTAGTTATGAAATATGCAAAACAAAAAGCACTCACACCACACACCTATTTACAAGGAACTATGCATTCTTATGATTCATGAAAATTATATCACATTACTAGGCTCCGGCCAAGGATCCTTTCCATCACCAATGAACTCATGGGCCATTGTCAACATCATGTGGCACACCATGATGGGGCCATGCCACATAGGAATTAATTTCTATGGCTGAAGATACTCATCGTGAGTGGTTTCATGATCTATGGAAGCTCCTTGATGGGTCCCATCAAGACATGAAGGACATATGAAACACGAATATTTGAGGGAAGGGAAAGAAGAGAACTCGATGGAAAGTTCCAAAAAGATAACCGAGGAGGAAATGGGTAAAAACTAGGAGGTCTATTGGATTCCCCAGTGAATTCCCCTAGTCCCGAATCGAGACTAATCATGCTAACTCTCATCGGTTCCAAATTAGTGAGAGATGATTGATGCATCACCTCATCCTTAGGCTCATCTATGGAATCCATTGCTAGCGAGAAAATCCCCCTATAACTATACCAAGGTTCTAAGTATAGATAGACAAATGACTCCCTAAAATTCAATATAATTTATATGCTACCCCAAACATTACAAAATTGATGAACAGAAATCAATGAAAGAGTAAGTCAGAAATTGTACCTTTAATCCAACGTTTGGTGTTGACCTCCTCAAGATTTGTAGCTCCCAAGGATGCAAGTCTCCTCCCAAAGCTGACCTACATCCAAAACTAGGAAAACAAGGCTACAAACATTCTAATTGTATTCATCAATTAGGGTTAGATATAAATTGTTATGTATAAATCAAATAAAATACATAAAAACCATCATTTGGGACACGAAAAAGAGATTATTTTATTCAATACTCAAAGATTGGAAGTTACAACCTTTGCAGGTCGACACTCTATGAACCTGGTCTGGGCTCCTCTTAACAATGTTCCAAGTGAACCTTCCAAATGCCTTCTCTCAGAATCTATTGATAACCTCAAGAGAAGGGAATGGATTGTATGGGGGAAAAGGGGCTAGAGAGGGAATGTTGAGGCAATAACTCACAAAAGGATGCAAATACTTGGGCAAGGAAGGAAATGGAATTTGGGCACAGTTTCATCATTCTAATGCTTGATTGTGAAATGAGACCCCAAGACCTCCTTTTCTATGACAAAAGGGTATTTATTCGGTTAGGGGATAGGCTATGGCAGGTGAATTGGTTGGGAAACCTACAATAGCCCGTAAATTCCACCGAATTCCTTACAATTTTTTAATTTTTTCAACTTTTTAAGGTATACGCGGGTTGTTTAGTGTGCAGCTAGCATATGTACATGGGTTTTCTAGCATGAAACAAGCGTATGTATGTTGGAAGTAGTGTATCATGGCGCGTACATGCTCCAAAAAATGGTTTTTAAATAGAGTTCCTCAGTAGTGATTTGGAAAATTATGCAAGTAGGAAGGCCAATGCCATGTATGCATGAGTAGGGAATTTTAGGGCTATAACAAATTCCCCCTAATGTATGAGGTCAAAAGAGAAATTGATGGTCGAAATACATTACAATAGATTTACCCTCAAGAATGCATGAAACTGAGTGATCCCAGGACCAGAGTTCGGGAAGTGACATCTGCAAAACAACAATTGTCTCTCTGAGGTAGGCATACCCATGCTCGGGATGAACTAAATCATGGCTACCAATCAAATACACTGTATATACATGTCATATAACTATATAAAGTGTAGTCGCGAACAATACATAGCGAATTTACATATCAAAATCAGTCGAAGATATACAAGTACAATATGCATCTTCAAGAAGCTAGTGAGGCCTGCGGCTGGAGATGAAACCTTCATAGCTAGAGAAACAACTTCAAGATCTTCAAAACTTAGGTAGGAGTACAATGGGAGTGTAACACTCACTAATCTGAGGTCTTTGACAAGCCATTGGGAAAATACTGGAAGATCTCGATAATCAGGAAGAGAACTTCGTCAATTTTGAATCTGGACTTGACTGGACTCTCGGGATGGCCAACTCATGAAATTCAAAAGAAAAACTATAGAAAGGACGACTCAGGTTGGGTAAAAATTCCCTTGGACAAAAGCACGAAAGATGAGCAGACTCAGGCAGCATAACATTGACATAAGTCTGTGATGTAGGAGGCACTGCAAACTCTTCATATGTTTGGAAGAGTAACCAAACGAAGGAGGACACAACTCTATGTAGCGATAACAACTTCCTAGGTTCATACTAGATCCCAATGCTTGACGAACAAACGAAAGGATGTTCTTTGTCCAAGGGAGACTATCTTTGTTGTAGAAAAAAGAATGTATATTTCCCATCCCCTCTTTTTGGAATATTTGATTTTTTTGTCTTTTTCAATTTTTAAACAAGCTTGAAAAAGAATAAAAGAATTCTACGTTACAAAGGAGGAATGAGTGTCGCAAGTT
The DNA here is from genome assembly GCA_032191745.1 of Picea mariana. Taxonomy (NCBI): domain Eukaryota; kingdom Viridiplantae; phylum Streptophyta; class Pinopsida; order Pinales; family Pinaceae; genus Picea; species Picea mariana. The sequence goes on from JASDQU010241437.1 coordinate 79,994, forward strand.
AGCAAACTAGCTCCAACTGCATGGAACATACTAATGCTCAAGGCAAGGAGACATGTGAAGGGTAAGTACACTCAGGGAAAATTCCTCCATGGGTCAAGGTGTCAGATCGCAGAGGCAAAAAGTGTTGCAAGGATTGTGTATAAGGAATGATTCAAAGGTTCAGTTGAGAGAAACATGGAGCTAGAATTAGGCCAAAGACGCAAAGATGAGATCCGCAATGCGATTAAGTATGACTCAGCAAGACCCCTTCTATGTGAATTTTTACGAGCCCAAAGAAGGTAAGCTCAGTAGTTTTTTCATGTTTAAATAATCTGAAAAAACGTTAAAGAAGACTCCAGGAAGTACCTTGTTCGTATTTAGCCCAATCGGCTCGAAAAAGGGTTAAACTTGCACCGAAAAGATGTATTTTCAAAACCATTTTAACAAGTGTGACAAAGAAAAGATCACTTGGCTATATTTTCAATTTTAAGGAGTCTGAAAAGAGTTTAACTATGGACTCACAGTATTTTTCTAAGTTTTAGCCCGAAAAAAGTATAAAAGTAATTGAGGAGAACTCTCCTGGCAAGATGAATCTCCTGAGGGTACATTTTTCCACTATAATCAACTGGCTAGAAAAAGGGTTAAACTCATGCCAAGTAGATGTTCTTCTGGACCAATTTAACGAGTGTGAAGGAACAAGGTCACTCGACGATCTTTTCAATTTTAGGGAGTCTAAAAAGAGCTTAACTATGGACTCTGGGGGGGCTTCCTTTTTCGTAAGTAATCTCCAAGGCTCGAAAAAGGTGATAAACCAAAACCAAGGAGAATGTTCCTTTTTCGAAAATTTAGTCCCTCGGGCCCGAAAAAGGGTTAAAATTATGCCTGAGAATACTCTTCTAGCGAACCAAAGTTCCTAGAGCATGCCTTTTTTCATAAAATTATCCATCCAGATCGAAAAAGGGTTAAACTATCATCGGACATATGTACCTTCAAATTTGAGTTTGGCGAGCGTGAAGGGCAACAAGATCGCTCAACAATATTTTAAATTTTAGAGAGTTTGAAAAGGGCTTAAAGAAGACTCCAGGGGGGAACTTTTCTCAAGTAATCCAGACAAGATCTAAAAGAATAAATACAGTCTCGTTGGATGTTGCTTTCAAATTTTAAAGTGATATTGAAAGACAACAAAGCGTGCTCATTAGGGAGTCCCGAGGGTAAGGCCAAGAATGATGATTAGAAAAAAGGAATGAGGCTTCAAAATGTAATCATGATGGGACTAATCGAGCACTCCCAAGCCTATAGTCAAAACTGACAGCATGGATGCCAAAATGCAGCAAAGGATCTACCTAGGGCATCCATGTAGAGGTAGGCTCTACCACCTAATTAAGACACTTCTAAAGTAGCAAAGAAGATTTTGTGTCATATTTCGGTGGGGTCGATCCTATGGCAAAGAAAAAATGACAACGAGATGCAAAAAGTGGGAATGAAACCCTAACTTATATGAAAAAGTTGGAAAAATGAATTTTTCCAAGGGATAATGAAAATGTAACCAATCCCAAAAATAATCACCAAACTGAAAGGATAAAAGTACCAGAATGACTAATAGATAACTCAAAAGCAAACTCGAGTAGCCACCAAGCCAGGAAAAGTGACAAAGGGGACCAAAAAGGGGGAAAAAGGCCAAAAGAGTTATAAATAGAAGTGGACAACTCACTTTCACCATTGCAAATTGGAAATTAACAACAAAGTCAAAAAAAACCTTCGTCAAAAGAGTGAATTATGGGAGCTACGGTGGACGAAAAACCCTCCTACTTGAACCAAGTAAGTACAAAATTATTCCTATTGCATTCCAATTCTTCCTTTTTAAGTTAGTTTTAAGTTTGGGAGGGGCATGCCCTTGTAAAAGGGTCGTGTCTGTGTGTACGCGGGTTGTCTAAGGCCAGCCCGCGTATGTACTCAGGAAGAATAATAAACATCCTGTGTACATATGTGATTGTGTAGTAAACATCCCATGTACATATGTGATTGTGTAGTAAATAGCCCGTGTACATACGTGACTGTGTAGTAAACAGCCCGTGTACACCTCCCTTTGCATTAAAAAAATAAAAATGCAAGTTTTAACTCCTCTCCAATTTTTTATGTGACAGGATGTATGTTCATTGGAGGGAGAGAGAGCATGAGGAGATAGATACCTTGATTGAGGAGGACCCTATGGCTATCACCTCATTGAAACTGTGTGGTCTATGGAAATTCTTCCAATGTTCGTTTATGAAGGCACAACCGAGGTTTCTTAATGCTCTTGTGGAGTATTGGCATCCTGATGCAAAATATTTTATGCAGGAGGGTCAATCACTAACCCCGACTACAGAGGACATCTACTTTCTAACTGGCCTCTTGAGAAGAGGGGAACCAGTTAACTTGAGGGCCTTTCAATCAAGTTCATTCAACATTGAGGACTATATCAGTATGTATTGTGAGGCTAGTACTGAGAAAGTGGGTTCTCAAGTGTCAATTCACAAGATCACTAGCCTCTCTCTACGAGTGTTCCTACTTCTAATCAGGCGGATTACTGGATTCGCAGCACTCCATCAAGCCTCATTCACACATATGCACTATGCAGTTCAATTTTCGGAGGAAACAATATTTGACTGGAGTACCACCATGCTTCTATGCATGAAGAGACATCTCACAGAGTGTCGTAGGCATACCAACGAGAACTTCAGGTTTGGTACCATCTTATGCTCCTTATTCTTCGAGAGGGTGCCCAGTCTCATTCCTAGAGAGAAAGTACAGAGGTATATAGCCTCCTTCTCAGCAGTGAGTAGGTGGGCAATTTCACTGCCTAGATAGGGTGGAGGGAGGATTGTAGATGCCTTCGATGACAAATTTTTTGACTGGTGGGAATGTTAGATCCCAATTATAGAGGATTATCCCTATGCAGGGATCAGTTTCCTCAAAGATCCAAACATGCATGTGCCTCCTGGTGAAGAGCATGGTGAGATAGGTAACATATATTTTTTAAGTTTATTAAATTTTTAATTTTCATATATATCCTTTATATAGGTGTGTAGAGTACTAACTCATGAATCTATTATGTATAGATGTGGGACCTGTTCGACCGGCAGACTTCGTCAGGACTCGGCATTTTCCTTGACTAGAGGCAGGGCCAGCAACAGTAGGAGGCCCAAAAGCTGTAGGAGGACCCCCAACCGGAGAGGCAGATAGAGTCCTACAACGAGTGGAGTGGAATCTCATTTCTCTCACTTGTGTCATTCCTATGGCTGAGATCAAGGATCTCCCCCGGCTATGCAACCACACGTAGTAGGGGAGCCTCAGACCTGGGTCTATTTATTCTGGCATCTTGTGAACGTCATTGTTCACTATAGATGGGCCAATAGTCCTATACCTTAGATAGCGTCAGACCATTTATGTGCCGAGGGAACTTTTTGTACGATATATTTTGAGGGTGTAAGCCCATCGATGTATACCGATGACTTTTCAGGCTTTCATCCCCACTTTTGTACTCATAACACTATTTTTGGACATGTGTGTGTGTGTGTGTGTGTGTGTGTGTGTGTGTGTGTGTGTCTTTCTTTCTTTATGGATAAAATTTTTTACAAATCTAATTACATGTGTATGTGTGTGCTTTTCTTTTTATATGTGAGCAACATGCCAATCTAAAACTTGATTAACTAGAGTATCTTTTAAATGATTAAATATCCTAAGAACATGGATATACATAATGTAATCAAAAGATTGTTCTAAGAGACATACTCTAAGGAACTATCGGTGAAGAGTGGGATCATTAATGCGGTAAACTCCATTTAACTGGGACATAACTAGTTGAGCATCTAAGTAAACCCAGAGGTGAGAAATTCCATGTGACAAAGCATCATGTAGAAATTTTATCATTGCGTTGTACTCAGCAACATTATTGGTTGTTTCTCCTAGACAATACCTCCGGAAGATAGTAACTAGCCTCCATGTGTGAAAATCACCCAAGCTATGGAAGCAAGCCTCCGAGCGTGTCAGCTAGCGTCATTCACAAACACAAAGTAAACCTTCAATTCACTTAACATATGCCACAGTGAAAAAGAAGACATAAATAACTACACGTCCACAAGACAAAAAGGACAAAAAATGTATAAGAGATTATACATATATACAAGAATCCACCCAAGTAACCAACCTAAGAGTAGTACTTCTTAAGGTAGAGCCCATTTCTAGGCTCCTCTAAATTATTTCCCTCAAAATAAAAAAAGATGGTAAGCGCCCTTCTCTGGGACCTCTTTCACAATGAAAGTTCTGAACCACATGGGTTTGAACTTTCCTTCCCCTGGGGGATCTTTGTCTTGATCATATATACCAGGACAAGATTTCCTTCAGATAAAATCCGAGGGCGAACAGACCGATCATACTGATACTTTCCCGTTACTTATGAGCTTTGTTGGCTAAGGATGCATCACTATGTTTCTCATCAAGTTGCGTGATATATAGAAGGCATTCCTCAAGCGGTGAAGTGTCTGGAAATAACTCCATTTCCAAATTTAAAGAAGGGATCTAACATTCAATAGGCAAGACTGCTTCTAGCTCGTATACGAGTTGAAAAGGTGAAAAATGGTGGAAATCTTCACAAACGTTCGATAGGCCCACAACGTTGAATACAACATCAAATGTCAATTTGACTTGGTAGAATTGATCATCCACTGAAGAATAGTCTTAAGATACTTATTCACAGCTTCAACCTAACCATTCACTTGCCGGTAGTAGGGTGACGAATGTTCCTATTTGAACCCGAGCTTTGATGTTAATTCAATCATCATTTTATTCTAGAAGTGACTGCCATGGTCAGTTACAATCTCTTTAGGGATATCAAACCTCACTAGTATCTGATTAAAAATGAAAAGGTTCATGGTTTCTCCATCATTACTAAACGTCGACATAGCTTCGACCCACTTCTTGAAGTAGTCTACATCTACGATGATGTAATGATGTCCCCTGGCTGAAGTCAGGTGACATGTAGTAAAGTCAATCCCCCACTTGGTGAAAAGACCAACAACAATGACTAGAAACATAGGAGCAGGGTATGCTTGCATCTTCCAACAGAAGATCTAGCACAGGTGGCACTTCTTGACCACCTCCACACAATCCTTGATTAATGAGGGCCAGAAGTAACCTGCACATAGAATATTTTGGGTTGTTTCCAACCCAAAAAAATGACCGCCACATGCTCCGGTGTGACAGTCATTCAAAACGAGCTCTTCTTCTTCATGTGTGAGACATCGTCGAAGAATGCAATCTATTCCTTGATGATACAAAGTGTCATCAAGTATAATATAGTTTCACGCTTGGTCTCGAATTCATCAATGCTCATCGCAAGAAGAAGAAGCGGGGCACTTCAAAGTCTAAATATACACAAGTATATCTCCATACAAAGGATCTGAAGATTCAATTAGAAAAATGTCTCCATTGATAGGTGACTCTTCAGGAATAATATCACCAGACTCGACCGGAAGTTCCAAAATTAGTTTGGCAAAGACCAATGACTTTTTAGATTTTGCAGAAACAAAATCCAAGTCAAACTTTTGTAGAATAACTATCCATCTACTGATATTTTCGCCAATGACCCGTCATGTTAACACATATTGGAAAGGGTTTATGATGGTAATGACGGTGGTTTTGTGAAGAAATATATAGTGACGAAACCATTGGATAGCGTGGACAGCTGCCAAAGAAATTTTCTTAACATGAGAGTAGTTGAGTTTCAGTCCAACCAGGCCTCGGCTAATATAATAGATAATGTTCTCTTCGAGCATGTCATCCTCCTGGACCAAGACCATGACGATGGTCAACTCTGCAGCAACCAAATACAACAAGAAATCTATGTTATAATCAAGAGGTTGGAGCAGAGGGGTGGACGTCAGGGCACATTTAAACGCTTCAAAAGAGAATTGAGAAGCTTCATCCCAAAAGAATGGGACCCCTTTTTCAAAATACGCATGAACCCTTTAATGATCTCAGCATAATTAGTGACAAAATGCCGAAGAAAATTTGCTTTCCCCTGTAAACTTTGAAGCTGATGTATTGTGCATGGGGGAGGAAATTGAACTATCGCCTCAACCTTGAGAGGGTCGACCATGATCCCTGTTGTCGACATGATAAAACCTAAAAGACGACCTAACATCACGCAGAAAATACACTTGTTAGGATTCAAGCAAATCCGATAGTAGGGACATCGCTCAAAGATTAGTCATAGATGGGCAAGATAATCAGATCTCTTGTGAGAACATGATGTGAGATCATCAAGGTACGCCTCGACTATGTGTTTGAGGTCGTGAAAAGTGAACAACATGGCCCACTAAAAGGTAGCTCTAGCATTCTTCAGGCCAAAAGGCATCTTTCGATACGTTAAGGTACCCCAAGGACAAATAAAAGTTGTTTTATGTTGGTACTTGGGTTTGATTTGAATATGATTATATCTCGAAAAATCATCCATGAAAGAAAATATTTCGCAACTCGCACATTCATTGGCAATCTAATCGATAAATGGGGTTGGAAAATTGTCTTTCAGGCAAGCCTTGTTCAAATCGTGGAAATTTATACAAACATGAATCATGCCATGTTTCTTGTTGACAGGAACCAGGTTTGACACCCATTCCATCAATTCTATGGGGTATATAAAACCATCTTTGAGCAGTTTCTCTACTTCTTCCTTGATCGTTGCTTCTTTTCAAGGATTGATCAGATGAAGCTTCTGTTGGACTGATTTGGCATCTGGATAAGTTGTTATTTCTTGTTCAACAATTCGTGGGTCGATACCTGGAATCTCTTCATAGGACCAGGAAAAAACATCGCAGAACTCCTTGAATAACTCAGTGTAAGTTTGAATCTCTTTGGGGGAGCAATCTACTCCAACGAAAACATTATCCACAATTCCAGGGGTTCTAGAGATATTGATTGGAATTGTTGTAGCAATGCTTTCCATGTTACCCTCGGTGTAAACTATGTGCATAGCCAGAGGTTTGATAGGACAAGGGCTATCTCCATTCACAGTCAAAACAAACTCTCCCACCTCTATTCTTCTAATCTCAGGAAGAAAGTAAGATCTATGATGCAGATCATCCCAAGGTCTTCCAGGACCAGTCATTTCCTTGATAATTTCCTCATCGGAGGGCAAGAGAAAGTCTAAAGGATCTTGAGTGGAAAGATAATCTTGAGCCAAATAAGCTCGATAACTGGATCTAACTCCTGTGAGGGAGTCAGATCGGAGTTGGTCGAGGCTTGTTGGACAATGATGTATGCAACCTCAATCGCGGATAATGGCATGGCCATGCCAAGGTTCCCTATAGCTTCCATCGAGGCCGATGGGGAAGGTAAAGTCCATTGGTCATGAAATTAACTCATTTTAAAAGAAAACACTTGAAATATTGCAGCCCTCAACCGATCGGAAATAGTCGATATAAAATTTACATTGTTGGAAGGTGGTGGATAATCAAAAGTTCCCATCAATGATGGAAACAAACTGACACCTAAGTTGACAATTCCAGGTTGTGTTTTATCAATCATCGTGATCGTGGAATCCACCAATGAAGGGTCGGAATGATAGAAGGACAATTGGTCGATGGTCACAATTCGGCCCTCATGCGGAAAGCACAAGACCCAAAAAACCATGGCAACCACCGCATGCATCGCATAAGTCCAACTCTATCCTAACAAAATATTTTACTCGAGAGGTGCATCGACTACTTCAACTTCGACACACACAGTTTTACCCCCTAACTGCACAGGGAAGGAAGGAATTATT
>JASDQU010241437.1:88063-109816 GCA_032191745.1 Picea mariana
TCTGTGAGGGGGAAATCTTGAGGACCTCTAGAGAAGACATCGCACAAGGGGTATGTGCCAGACCCTCCACGATGGAGTAATTCTGAGAATCCCTCATGTTTGGATTATGGGAAGCCTTCTTAAACACACCTTTAGGGATGTGAGTCATTGTTTCGCCCACTACCTTCTCAATTTGCAGAGGATTCAATGGGTTAATGGCCTCCTTTCCCTTCTTGACAGATTCCAGTGTTTCATAGTCATGATTCTTGGTCGATAAATGAACATCGGTGTTCATCATGTAAATGTCCATAGCTGGTTCGTTAGTAATAGGTGCATGGGGTCCCTCATTTCCCCCTGTCGTGCTTGTGTATGCAAAAGCCTGAGCCATATTTTTCCCTTGTGGAAAAGGATTTTTCAACACAATAGGTTGTTGTTGCACTAGTATCTTATGGGATTCTGCAAGTTGAGGGCATAGGTGAGTTAGGTGGTCTTTCGTGCAGAGATTACATAGATACTTCGACTTCTTCTTCTCATTTTTTCCCCCGCCAGCATTGTTGGCAACCTTTTTATCCCATTTACCCTTTATATTCCTATGTTTCTTCTTTCCCTCGGTCTACTGGTTAGACTTGGGATTCATCGACTACACATTGTGTACATCCAACATCTGGGTAGCGGGGACAGACAAACTAGGAGTCTGGCTAGCCACAGTCTATTGTATCGACAATTGTTGCAACTAATTTGACAACAGATCCGTGGACTTGCTTTATGTTAAGCCCACTATTCCATTAGCGTGGGGCCCAGAATTTTGTTTGGCCTTATTGAGAGTAGACTGTGGCACATCTGGTAAGATATCATAGAGCATGTCATACTGAGAGTAAATCAGTTCTAACTGTTGGGCTCTCATAATAGCATCTTCTTCTGAAAAAACCTCAGATGTTGCTACGTCTTTGGATACACAGGGAACCAAAGACTTCAAGAACCACTCAATAAAGAAAGTAGGAGGGACCTTGACCTTAATCAAGCTCTTTCTTCACCACCATTCTTGGATATGATCAAAGATGTGGTCAGGCTTGGTTTGCTTGAAGTTGGCCAGCAATTCGTTGCCAGCATCGTATCTCATTGGTAATTGGAAATGGTTCAAGAAAACCATTGCCAAGTCATTAAAGTAAGAGTTCCTCGAGCCATCAATCTTGATATACCACTTCACAACACCCCCTATAAGAGTGCGTTGAAAAATTCACAATTTATCGGAGTCGTCTTTTAACGAGTTTGACAAGCACCATAAGTGAAAGGTAGTCACATGATCACCTGGATCTTCGTCAGGATTTCCCTCAAATTTCAGAATATCTGAAGGAAAATTAGTCGGCATGGGGGGCCAACGTGGATCGTGACAAATCAGTTCATTCAGTAATCTCGACAAGTCTGGAAAATGTAGGGTTGCCAGAAAGGGTATCTTTGGTTGGGGATTATTTACAAGAAAAAAGGGTCCTAGATTTTGACTAGCATGAGGTTTTCAGGAAAATTTGGACTGTTGGCCAAGATTTTGGTAGAAATCGTGTCCTTGACCAGCAAAAGGAAATTGTGTCTATTGAGGCATCATTGGTTGCCTCCCAAAATTAGACGACATAGCCTGCGTAGGGATTTCTCCATGAGGTGTGTTCCAAGGACCTTGGTTGGGGATGTCCCTAGCCAATCCTCCTGGCATAGCTAAAGAACCTTGTTCGGGGTTCCATTAAGTATGGAATGGGTTACGCCTGACCAACATTCCTTGTGAGGGAAACGATCCCTACCAAGTATTCCAAACACCCTGTGTGGAGTATACTCCAGTCGTCGCTCCCTGTGAAGGAATGGTACCTTGCACCAGGTTTTCTTAACCAAAGCTGGGGTTTCCCCCAATCAAAAAAACGGCCAAAAAGAAATTGTTGTTCCCAAATGCACCAAACAAAGAAAATGACATATATCCCACTGGCATTGTATAAGATGAAGTTCCTAAACTACCTCCACCAAACAAGCTATAATTAGCGTTAGGCCCGATTGGATGCTGAAAAGCGTCACCGAGCGAAGGGGACAGAGGAGGTATATGACCCCCATCGTAAGGAATAGCATTAAAAGGGGCATTATTTCCCCTGGTTGACCCTTGCAAGGGAGTGTTAGAGCTCCCTACCCCGAGGCCCATGGTTTGTAAAGTAGAGTAACTAAGAACTGAATTTGTATCAAAGTCGGGCATCCCATATAATAAGGGAGCACTCGTCGCATTCTGATTAAAAAAAATAGTGGTCGAATCCATTAAAGGTATCGGACCACTTCCTAAAGTCATGGGAGTCAGGACAACTGAGGTCCTGACTGGCGAAGGTGGGGGAGGAGGTACGATTCCCCCTCCAGTTGTAGTCATAACGGGAGTACGGGTACTCTCGGACAAAGTAGCAACATTCGCTTCCATTGTCGCTCGTTGAACTAAATGGCACTCAGAAGATGTCACCTCGAGAGGGACAATCTGAATTAAAATCAATGCCAACAAATAGTTAATCGGAGGATGTGTTGGCTTGAAAGATTTTGTATCAAGGTCAGAAATGATGGATTCCTCCGATGTCGGAAATTATCCTCTCGAAGCAAGCTTGGGCACAGTTTCCTATGGCCTGGTCGCTTTGAACAATCCTTCTTGATCAAGTCTTCACCTCAACGATGGCGAAGGTGGCTCCAAAGTAACTGGTGACAGTCCCTGAAGCCTTTGTGATCGTCAAAGCTATTGATCTTCCACTTTTTGAAATGTTCAAAAGACACAGTAAGGCTTGACTAGCGCAGAACACAAAGCACACACTAAAAAAAATTCCTAAAGATAAATCAAGCAGTGGAATAACTAGTGGGAAGGATGGTTATGCCAATCGACACTAGAGAAACTAATCGGTGTAAGTGCAACTCGAACACGAAAGCACCCTATGGGTATACTCTACGAAGAGCGATATGAAATACGCCCTAAGTACCACAATATACCCCCATAGTCACCTGTGTAAGTCCGTAAAATATGGGAAACTAGGCTTCTATCTCGTAGTCAGTCACCAGGCAAGTACAATCGATAGTCGGGAAAATCATAATGAGTAGGATAATAAGTCCAAATCCCTTCAAGGGTGCTGAAAGAAATTGGTCGAGAAGATAACTAAGGTTATCAAATGGATTCAAGATCCACAAATCTCTGTAGGCAAATGTGATCGGTATTGTTCCCGAGAAATACCCTCAATATACAATCCCCACTATGTTTATTCTGGCTTTGGAGGGGTTATCTCCTCTGCCTTTCCTCACGCGAGCTCTGGTTTATCCCCTATGTTAGAAGGGGGTCTCGGCTAACTCTTACAATGATGGACTTAAGATACTCCCTATCTTAGACTCCGATGTTTGTTTTAAAATGGCCTTGAAGAGTTTCCTCTTCACGCCTAATTCAAGGCCCTAAAACCCTAAACTAGTCGGTGAACCCTACAAACAGAAATTCTAATATATTTTAAGTTTACAGTTAATTTTAAGGCTTGATTTATGCAAAGGATGTGGTCGTGCAACTGATGGTGTTATGAAGAGATGAATAAGGAAGAGAACTTTAAAGAATTTGAAATAAAAAGATACTTCGAACTTAAAGCAAAGTTTGTAAAACACTTTGTAAAATTCAACTTTTCTAATCAATGTCTCAAGATCTTGTAATTAAAAGTTTCCTAAAAAGTGCTTTCGTTTGACTAAGAAAAACTACTTTTATTTCAAGAAATCAAAAAGAACTTTGAAACAGAGACTCTTTTTCTTCTGCAAACAACAACCTTGACTACTTTACCAAACTAAATGCAACAAAAGAAATTCTTTTTTGATTTTTCGAATGCTTTAACAAGAAAAACTAAAGTAAAAACGTTATTTTGTTTTTCAAAGAAAGAAACAGGAACAAAGAAAAAATTGAAACCAATATTGATAGAGACCCTCAACCAACTACGTAAACACAGGCATTCAAACAAGAAACCAAAAGGAGGATATAAAACTTGAGAACTCACTCTAAACTTTTAGGGAAAACAAAAGAAAAATAAGGAACAAGTTAACTAAAACTTTAACCCAAGCTATGGCCAAAGACAGAGACTTTGACAGGTTCAAGAAAGTCCTGAGAAGCCTAAAATTCTATCAGGAAAGAGATAGGATTCTCTTTGTTAAAAAACACTTTCAAGACACAAAGATGTGGGTTGTTGCATCAGCATCATGTGTATGTACAACTGTGCAGAGCACGTATGTACGTGGCCTGACCCAAAACAGGGCGTGTACACCTCTAAGAATTTTTCAAAAATAAAAAGACTAGGCATAATGACAGGGCAGGGAAAACTGGTAGGCACCTTGCAAGTGACCAAAGACCCTTAAAATACTCAGTAAAATTGACAAAAACACAAAACGCAATCAAGAATCCAATTAAAAACCCAAAAAAACTCCCTTTAAAACCCTAGAGAGACTCCCCAGTGGAGTTGCCAATTCTGCTAGCGAGAAAATCCCCCTATAAATATACTAGGGTTCTAAGTATAGACAGAGAAATGACTCCCTAAAATTCAATCTAATTTCTACGCTACCCCAAACATTCCAAAATATATAAACAGAAAGCAATGAAAAAGTAAGTCATAAACTGTAACTTTAATCCAACATTTGGTGTTGAACTCCTCAAGCTTTGTATCTCCCAAGGTTGCAAGTCTCCTCCCAAAGATTACCTGCATCCACAAATAGGAAAACAAGGCTATAAACATTCTATTTATGTTCATCAATTAGGGTTAGATATAAATTGTTATGTATAAACCAAATAAAAGACATAAAAACCATCATTTGGGACAGGGAAAAGAGATTTTTTTATTCAATACTCAAAGATTGGAAATTACAACCTTTGCAGGCTGACCCTCCGCGAACCTCATCTAGGATCCTCTTAAAAATGCTCTAAGTGCACCTTCCAAATTCCTTCTCTCACAATCTAATGATCACGTCAAGGGAAGGGAATGGATTGTATGGGAGAAAAGGGGCTAGAGAGGGAATGTTGAGGCAATAACTCACAAAAGGCTGCAAATACTTGGGCAAGGAAGAAAAGGGAATTTGGGCAGAGTTTCACCGTTCTAATGCTTGATTGTGGAATGATACCCTAAGACCTCCTTTTATATGAAAAAATGATAGTTATTCGGTTGGGGGATGGGATATGGTAGGTGAATTGGTTGGGAAACCTCTAATAGCCCATAAATTCCATCGAATTCCTTGCAACTTTTTAATTTTTTCAACTTTTGGAGGTATACGTGGGTTGTTTAGTGTGCAGCTAGCGTATGTACATGGGATGTATAACATGAAGCAAATGTATGTACGCGGGAAGTAGTGCATCAAGGTGCATACATGCTCCAAAAAATGGTTTTTTAAATAGAGTTCATCAGTAGTGATTTGGCAAATTATGCAAGTAGGAAGGCCAATGCCATGTATGCATGAGTAGGGAATTTTAGGGCTATAACAGCCATGAAATCCAAGATGGCCTTATCCGAAGGAAACTTGATATCTAAGAGATCATACGCAGAGATTCAACAACCCATGTAGTGGAGTAGGTTGATCACACTCTATATGAGGATGGATGTAACATCCCCACTATAATCCCCAGTTTAATTAATGCTTATGTATATATAATGTGTGGCTACAGCCAAAGAGATGTAATATGCAAATTGTATTTTAATGTTTTAATAAGAAAATTTGATATCAATTGCTCAATTGATAAGGGGACATGGAAARGAGATGGGGGTTGAATTAATCCACAAGAGAGGGGAGGGTCTAGGATAATGGACAAGAGAGGTCCAAGGGGGAATTACCCATGTATATTAATTTCAACCCATTTTCCTAAAAAATTTATTTGTATATGAACCTTCTAATTTCTAATTGAGTGTTCCCAAAGTCAATCATTAAATACATGTAAGAGGGTGGGTGTGAGTGGTCACATCCCAAATTTATTGGGCACATTGGGGTTGATTACAATTAGCTTTGGGAAAAGTGTGAGTCAAGCAAGAAATCCAAAGGAGTGAAATCCATATGGGTTGGGACGACAGTTTTACACATTGAGATTTTGTGCATGAGGAGTAAGAAGAGAGAAAGAAAGAGAGTTTGGTGTTGTTGCAGCCATGGAGGCCAAATTATAGATAAATCTAGAGCATATCGGAGTGTATTTGGAGATGGAAATTGAAGAGCTATATTTTCAAGTATGAAGAGTGAACTCATGGGCAAGTCTCACTATAACAACAAGTGTTTTTTGTTGGTTCGTTGGTATTTTTCCTAGTAGCAAGCTCCCATGAACTCCTAGCTAAGACATTCCTAGTTATTGGTGCCAGAGAGACCCTAGTAAATGAATGGGAAGATTGAGGGACTAAGATCAGTGAAGGGGTACATTCCTTGGGTTGGGTGGGTCAAGAGGAAGAGAGCTGGTGGAAAATCGGGATAGTTGTAGGATGATATCAGTGAGTTGTGAGTCTTATGAGTTGTGAGTGGACTGTGAGAGACCACCCTCTTTTGTGGATTACTAGCCTCAGCTCGGGGTGATTTTTTTTTTATATTTGGAACAACAATTCTATGGTTGGGTGGAACATCCATCCCAAGCAGTTGGTTACACAACTATTGTGAAAAGATAAGTGTTTTATCTTGTTTCTATTGTATTATGAATTTTAATTGTTATGCATAAACTTTTAGTATGAGAACAGATTTTATATGTTGTTGTAATGAAGTTTATTATCTACATTCATATCTATTTTAGTATGTTGTAGATTCATCAATGTAAGGGCAATGAATAATAGTTAAATATGTTTTTAATTCATAGTTGAAAGCTATAGGAAAGTAGTTACCTATAAAAAAATTAAAATAGTTATCAAAAATTCCATTTTTATGAGTATTCTACACTGCAATTTCTCTCAATTGGGCTAGGGAACTATACATTATAGTATCAGATCCAGGTTCAAACATTGGGCTTGTATGGGCTCGAACCAGAGAAAAATGCTTAAATTCGTTGTTGCAGATTTTGTTTGTGACAAATTTGGTGGATAATGGAGAATTTAGAGAGAAATCCCCAAATCCGTGGAAAAAATCCGAGTTTGAATCACATTGGACTGTTTAAGAAGGTTAATGGAGTAGAGCAGTAAATTTGAAGCATCGAATTCAACTTAGAATGGTCGAAATTCGATTTTTAATGGCCGCATGTAGATTTGCAGGTAGTTTTGTGAATTGACATTTGAGATCTCCTTTGATCTCGAGATCAACGGCTAATATGTGTCATGATAAATTTAAAAAAAAAAAACATCAGGTATTAGTTATTTGACATGTTGAGTAAGTCGATGGTCATGATTAATTTTTGTAAGTTTGGGAAATGGATCAGATCGACGGTCTATATTCATTTCAGTCGTTTTAAAAGGTAGATCTAATCAATGACCAAGATTCATTTCGGGGTTTTTTTTAAAGGGATCAGATCAACGGTCCATATTAATTAGAGGAATGTCAAAAAAATTCCAAGTGTTTAAATTCACCAAGAGAAATCATCGATGGTCAATGGTCAAGTCAGCCGAAATGGCAAAGAGTTTGGTTCGGCCAAAGGACATCTCTGACCGTCGATGGTCGACGATATGAGTCAGCCTAATCCAGCGAAGTATTTTCAATCATAAATGAAATTCATTGATGGTCGATGGGCCATTGGGTGAGAATCATCCCATTCATGAAGTTTTTTGAATCAAGAAAAAAAATCCATCGATGTTCGATGAGCCAATAGATGGGAATCAACCGATTTAGTGAGGTGTTTGGATCGTCCAAAAGAATCTGTCGATGGGTGGAAGGAGGGTGATGACATGTCATTATATGTCAGCATCCATGTGTCATGACATGTCACCCAATTTGACACCTAGAGATTATGTTCCATGCCACATCAGCACCCACATATCATGCTATGTCAGTGGTTTCCACGTCAGCCAACAGAAGTGCTCGATTTTTTATGGTCAAGTCGGCCGATTTGGGGAAGTGCCTTTGATAGTCATCGGGGATCATCAATCATCGATGGGCCAATGGTTGGGCATCAATTGAATCAATGAGTAGTTCCATTAACCAATGAATATTGCTAAGGTTCGACGGTCGAATCGACAGATTCGGAATTGTGAACAAATCGATTGTCGGGGGAATGGGTTGATGGTCGACAGTCATGTCGGCAGATTAGGGAAAAGTGTGGTGCATGCCCAAAGGAGAATTTCGGTCACCGATGGTCGATGGGGCATGGATAAACAACTCATTTTTTACGTGATTTTAAATCAACGGTTCATATTTAAAGGGTTGTTACAATAGTAAAACAGTCAATTTTATGCGATATTTTGTGGTTTTTGAAGGTCATTAACTTGTGGGACATTTTTTAGGCCCTAAATGAAGTTTTTAGCCAATTAAAATCCACAAGAATAAAGTGTACCAAGGGACACATTGTATCTATATCTAAAATAAAAGAACTCAAATAGAATTATCCAATGAGTTAAAGGGTTCACAAAACAGAGCTCATATGAGAAAGTTACAGCCAAAATGGTGAGGGTAAAATTTTGGCACCAAAGTTACTTCCAAAGGGCATAACTCCATTCTCAGACGTCCATTTGGGACACAGAAGCAGTCGATGGAAATTTTGTGACCCACAGAAGCTAGTAGTGGAGTCATATTTTGGTTGTGGGTACCTGAAAATGTGCAGGAAGAGAAATAAGACACAGGTAGCATATAAGGGTAAATTGGGCAAAACAACCTAAACTTCTCTGAACCATAACTTCCAGCTCAGAGCTCGGATTTGAGAACAAAAATAGTCGATGGAAATTGAGGAGTAGAAAACATATATCAACCAATAATTTTGAATTGGGAAATAAATTTTCTCATAAATTAATAAATATATTTTTGTAGCAATAAAAGAGTGGAAATTACAACATGTAAATGTTGTAACTTTTCGCTCGAAACTCATATTGAGGCATGAGTACAGTCATTGGAAAGATGTTTTAAAGAGGAATGAATATAAGGAATCACAATTTTTATTTGGTGAATTATTTACTCCATAAATTGATGAATAAATAACCTATATTCTAAGGGATAGAATGTTTTATGATATGCATGTTTCTAACAATAATTATTGCATGCACATTTCTTGCAGAATTAGAGGTACAAGAAAGAAATTTTGTTCTTAAATGAGGAATGGAGTCATGGAAGATTCTTAGGGATCTTACATCCATGAGGAAGAGGTTATAGGTATGCATTTCGGCGTGGGGAATGATGAGATAGATTCAAATGGAAGAAGAGATAGGTAGGAGCCTATCACTATGAGAATCTTGCATAGAGAAGGGCAGAGCTATAGATCTGATAATTAAAGGATTATAAAGGAAGAGATATTGCATAGCTTAAAAAATTTACATAAGCAATTCAAAAAGGAATCTATCACTAAGAAAGCAGCTAGTGCTAGACAAGTGTCAGCATCAATATCCCATAGCAAAAGGGATGATCATGGAAATGATAGGAAATCAAGAAGCATGAGCAGGTTCCATCATTCTCCAAGGAAAACCACTAGAATAAATCATGAAAGTTGAGGGATAGGGAGAAGCCCAAGCATGTTTCTTATTATGAGGAAAAGAAGAGGTCCCGAGGCAGATATTTTGCAAGGTGAACTCAGGAATATCAAGCCACCAACTTTCAATGGTGAGCACAAGAAAGGAGAAGAAGTTGATGCCTATTTGTTGGAAATGAAGAAATATTTCTAGTTGTGTGCTTATCCCTCAGGGGTAGAAGCTATAATTGCCACCTGCCACTTGCAAGTCAAAGTATCCAAGTGGTGGGATCGGCTTAAGCAATCCAATAACCTTGATGAGAACATAATCTAATGGAAACAGTTCAAAGGATATTTCCAAGAGAAATATTTTTCTAATAATTACTATGAAAGGAAGATGAAAGAGTTCTTTGAAGTATGTTGACTTCATCAAGGATGAGAAGGTAAAAATACAAAGATTTTTAAGTGGGTTACCCTCCTTCTATAGTGACAAGATTTAATATGATAACCTCAAGACTTTGGAGGAGAGCATAAGGAGAAAAAATCATATTTATGAGAAGAGCAAAGGAAGGCCAGTGTTCCATAAGGTTTGGAGTGACAAGATGAAGGGAAAAAGGATCAAAGGCAGAAAGGTTTTAAGCCATCCTTTTTCAAGAAAAACACCCAAGCAAATCAACAATGTCATTCATCCCAAAATTAGCACAAGACTACATATTCATTTGGAAAGAAGCCAAGGTAGTGGCCTATTCAATGTTGGGGATGTGAGGGAAATCACTTATATAGGGATTGTCCCCACAAAGGGGAAATAATGAGGATTGTCCACAACATTCAAGAGGATGAAATAGTGGAATACATGGGAGGAAACATGCCAAGAATTTATACAGCCTTGGACAACAAGCAAGTTGAATATCAATCCCCTGTGATTGAAGTGGAAGGTAATATTGATAACCAGCCCATAGAAATTTTAATTGATTCTAGAGCTAGCCATAGTTACATAAATACTAACATTGTTGAAATATTTCACTTTCAAAGAAGTAAGCATAATAAATATTGGTTAGTTCAATTAGCCACGAGATCTAAGAGAAATATCAATGAGTTGGCTAAAGAGTGTCGAATAGACATGAATGGACTCAACACAAAGGTAGAAGTAAACAACATACCATTGGGTTCATATGACTGTCTAATTGGCATTGATTGGTTGGGAAAACACCATGATGTCCTATATTGTTATAACAAGACAATCACATGTCTTGATGAAGAAGGGAAGCAAGGCAAGGTTTGAGGTATTCCAAGAGTTGTAGTTGTTAGAGAAATTTCAGCTATGCAGTTGAAAAAGAGTTTCAAAAAGGGATGTCAGATTTTTGCATCCCATATGGAAGAGGAATCCAAAGATAGAGTGGAAAGCATTGAAAAATATCTGGTCTTAAAATATTTTGAAGATGTATTTCAGGAAATCTTAGGATTTCCACCAAAAAGAGACATTGATTTGTCTATTGAATTGGTGCAGGAGTTGCCCCAGTATCCAAGACACCATACAGAATGGGCACACCTGAACTGAAGGAGTTGCAGATGTAGCTTGAAGAGTTGTTAAGGAAGGGGTATATATACCCAAGTGTGTCACTGTGGGGAGCCCCGGTTAAATTTTTAAAGAAGAAAGATGGAACCTTAAGGATGTGTATTGATTTTAGATAGTTGATTAAGATCACCATAAAGAACAAATATCCTTTTCTAAGAATTGATGATTTGTTTGATCAGTTGAAAGGTGCAAGGATCTTTTCCAAGATTGAATTGAGATTGGGTTATCATCAAGTAAGGATAAAAGAAGAATATATATGCAAGATAGTATTCAAGACAAGATATGGGTATTATGAATTCACAGTAGTACCATTTGGACTATCAAAGTCCTCAACAGGCTTTATGTGTTTGATGAATGGAGTGTTTAGGGAGTACATGGACAAGTTTGTAATTGTATTCCTAGATGATATACTCATATACTCTAAGTCAGAGGAGGAATATGAGTATCATTTAAGAATGGTATTGCAAGTTTTAAGAGAGCATAAACTGTATGCTAAGCTAAGTAAGTGCATCTTTTACCAAAATAAGATTCACTACTTAGGGCATATAATTTCAGCAGCATGGATATAAGTTGATCCTGAGAAGATGGAGGCCATTAGAGGATGGCCATCTCTAAAGAATGTGATAGAGATCATATCATTCATGGGTCTTTCCTGTTATTACCAAATATTCATGAAAGGATTTTCAAAGATTACAAGTCCAATCACTTCTTTACAAAAGAAGGGAGTGAAGTTTGGATGGATTTCCAAGTGTGACGAGAGTTTTCAGTAGCTGAAGGAAATTTTAACAAGTGCACCTGTATTGAAGATTGCAGATCCAAATGAAGATTTTTTTGTGTGCATCGATGCATGCAAGGAAGGGCTCGATGGATTTATTAGTCAAAATGATCATGTGGTATGTTATGAGTCCAGAAAATTAAAGGAGAATGAAAGGAATTATGCTACCCATGATATAGAGTTAGCAACAATTGTACATGCATTAAAAATGTGGAGGCATTACCTTATGGGTAATAAATTCAAGCTAAGGATATACCATTGTGGTATGAAGAATTTGTTTTGACAGCCAACATTAAATTCCAGACAAACTAGATGGTTGGAATTTCTGAGTGAACATGAATTTGAAATTAACCATATAAAAGGAAAGGAAAATAAAGTGATTGATGCACTCAATAGGAGAGCTCATGAAGTGCATGTTGCAGCCATTAGCATGTATAGGAATGATCTGAAAGATCAAATTATTTTAGTAGAAAATTCAGATATGCATTATCTAAAAGTAAAAGAGATATTACAGTAAGGTAATTTTTCAACGGAAATTTAATTCTCGTCTACAAAGGTAAGGTATATGTGCTAAATTCCAATGAGCTGAAAAATGTACTATTGAAGGAAATGCATAATATGTCATATGTTGGGCACCTAGGATATCAGAAGATAATTGCAACTGTGAGAAGCCAATACTTTTTTCAAGGAATGAAAAAGGAAGTGGCTATTTACATAGCCAGATGTATAGAATGCCGAAAGGTAAAGATAGAGCATAGACATCCAGCAGGGTTGTTACATCCATTAACCATTCCAGAATGGAAATGGGAAGTTGTTATAGTGGATTTCATTACTAAGATTCCCATAACAGTGAAGCAACATGATTCCATCATGGTGGTGGTGGATAAATTAACTAAAGCAACACACTGTATTCCAATAAAGACTACACACAAGGCAACAAATATTGCAAAAATATATATGAAAGAATTTTTTATACTACATAGAGTGCCTAAGGAAATAGTTTCAGATAGAGATCCAAAGTTTACTTCCAATTTTTGGAAAGGTTTGTTCAGGGGATTTGGGACAAATTTAAATCTTAGTACATCGTATCATCCAAAGTCATATGGGAAAACATAAATGACTAACAGGATAATTGAGAACATGCTTAGAATGTATGTGATGGACCATCCATCAAAGTGGAAATATTATATTCATTTGGTTGAATTTTCCTACAATAATGGGTATCAAGCCTCCCGAGATAGGCTACCTAGGACAGGCAGAAAATTTATGCAGACAAGAATAGAGTGTTTACAAATTTCAAAGTGGGAGAACATGTTTTTGTAAAAGTGAAATTGAAGAGAAGTTCACTACGTTTAGGAAGTTGCCCAACGTTGTCAGGAAGATATTGTGGGCCTTTTGAAATATTAGAAAATATAGGGTCAGTTGGATACATGATATCATTGTCTGCATCCATGAGAGTGCATAATATATTTCATGTGTCATTATTAAAGAAATGTGTGCCTGACCCTAATCACATAATTGATTGGAATGTGATCCAGGTGGAGCACGAAGGGGATTTCCAGGTGGAACTAGTACGCATCTTGGACCAAAAAGTCAAAATGCTCAGGAAAAAATCCATAGGGATGGTAAATATTTAATGGACCTACTATGGTCCTGAATATTCTACATGGGAGAATGAAGAAAACATGCAAGCAGAATACCCGTAATTTTTTTACAATTTTGAAGAAAACAAAATGCAAGACTCAATTTTCAGCAGCTAGAGTCCTGAAACCACATCTCAGAGTCCTAGAAAATTGTGTTGGGGATCGTGATAAAAGAATGGCTCATTCCTTGGGTTACCTCTGATAAACGAATGGTATATCCCTTTGGTTAACTATAGTAAATGAATGGTGCATTCCTTGGATCGACGAGTTGAAAGGAACATGAGATTATGGTTGGTGTTGTTAAATTGTAGAATTTTTATTTCTAAGTATTGTGATATAAATTTTCATATATGTATATCAGCATAAAGTGCACCAAGGATGGTGCACAATTGTAGGGGAGGGTTAATGTAACATCCCCACTATAATCCCTAGTTTAATTAATGCTTATGTAGATATAATGTGTGGCTATGGCCAAAGCGATGTAATATGCGAATTGTACTTTAATGTTTTAATAATAAAATGTAATACCAGCTATTAAGGGGACATGGAAAAGAGATGGGGGATGAATTAATCCAAAAGAGAGGGTAGGGTCTAGGATAATGGCCAAGAAGGATCCAAGGGAGAATTACCCATGTATATTAATTTCCACCCATTTTCCTAAAATTGT
Source organism: Picea mariana (assembly GCA_032191745.1). Classification (NCBI taxonomy): domain Eukaryota; kingdom Viridiplantae; phylum Streptophyta; class Pinopsida; order Pinales; family Pinaceae; genus Picea; species Picea mariana. The sequence goes on from JASDQU010241437.1 coordinate 102,257, forward strand.
TATTTGTATATGAACCTTATAATTTTTGATTGAGTGTTCCCAAAGCTAAGCATTGAATACATGTAAGAGGGTGAGTGTGAGTGGTTACATCCAAAAATTATTGGGCACATGGAGGTTGAGTACAACCATCTTGAGGAAGTGTGTGAGTCAAGCAAGCAAGCCAAAGGAGATAAATTTGTATGAGTTGGGACAACAATTTTACACATTGAGTTTTTGTGCATGAGGAGCAAGTAGAGAGCAATAAAGAGAGTTTGGTGGGGGTGCATCCATGGAGAGAGAATTATAGAGTAAGTTAGAGCATATTTGGATCTAGAAAATAAAGAGCCATATCGTCAAGCCTGAAAAGTGAACTCATAGGCGAGTTGCACTATAACAATAAGTGTTTGTTGTTGGTTTGTTGGTAGTTTTCTAAACAGCAAGTTCCTTTGAGTTCCTAGCTAATAGATTCTTGGTTGTCAGTGCCAAAGAGACCCTGGTAAACGAATGGGACACCTGAGGGAATGATATTAGTGAAGGGGTACATTCCTTGGGTTTGGCAAGTTCAGATGAAGAGCGCTAGTGGAAAATTGGGATAGTTGTAGGAAGATATCAGTGGATTGTGAGTCTTATGAGTTGTGAGTGGAATGTGAGAGACCACCCTCTTTTGTGGATTACTAGCCTTATCTCAAGGGTAATTTTTTGTTGAGATTTGGAACAACGAGTCTATGGTTTGGCGGAACGTTCATCCCAAGAAGTCGGTTGCACAACTATTGTGAAAATATAAGTGTTTTATCTTTTTTTTGTTGTATTATGAATTTTAATTGTTGTGCATGAACTCTTAGTATGAGAATAGATTTTATATGTTGTTGTAATGAAGTTTATTAGTTGCATTAATGTCTAGTTTAGTATGTTGTAGATTCATCAATGTAATGGCAACAAACAGTGGTTAAATATGTTTTTAATTCGTAAATGAAAGCTACAGGAAATCAGTTACCTATAAAATAATTAAATTAGTTATTAGAAATTTTGTTTTTATGAGTATTTTGTACTATAATGTCCCTCGGTTGGGCTAGGGGGAGTTACAATGCAAGTGTTGACTAGTATCAATTGATGTTGATGATATCACCAGGGAAGCAATCTCAACTTCTTTGAGTGGCATAGAAGCTTTGTAAGACTCAACGTCCTCAGAATGAGGAACCACCCATAAATTGAAAGACCTGAGGGATCCACTAGTAAATAAAGAAATCATGTTAATAGGAGAAATGTCCGTTGCAGGAGGTGATGGGGGAAGAGGGAATGGTCCCATGAGAGAAGAGTCTTTGAAAATCCCCACCCCAACACTCATGTAATATTGTTGGGAATCACCAACAAAGGGTACATTAGACTCTGCATTGGATCCAAGGCATGGGGTAAAAAACATTGGTTGAACTATTGTCACTATTTTCCCTTGATGAGGAAAGTGTAAGACCCTAAATATGGAGGAGAAATTTGCGGTCATCTCGTAGAACCAAGTGTTCCTGAGTAACAAATTGTACTTGAGAGGTGCCTTGATGACCTCCATAGCAACAAAGACAGTCTTACCACCTAACTCAATGGGTAAGGTAGTGATAATCCCATGGGGATGGGACATATAACCATCAAATGATTTCAACATGGTTGTAGACATAACAAGATTTGGTAAGCCAAGGGCCTTCCAACATGACATTGACATAAAGAAATTCGAGGCTCCTTCGTCAATCATAGTGCGAAGGATATTTTTCACCATTGTTCTCACTTTGGTCTGAAAAGAAATTTGTTGGGAAATATTTTGAAGAACCTGATCAGAATCAAAGGTTATCAAAATTGAACCTGAGGGATCAACCCCACCTATAGCAGACAACAAGGATTTATGTTGCATAGGGAATCTTTGGAGGACTTCGAGTGTGGACATGGCACATGGTGCCTGGGCCAAATCTTCCATAATGGTGTAGTTGTGGGAAACCCATGTATTCGGATTGTGTGTCATTCGTCGAAGAAGGCCCTTCGGGGGAAAGTGATGTGTCAAAGGAAGGATTCTCAATCTGAAGAGGGACACCAAGTTGGGAAGAAGATGTTGTCTCTTACACAATATGAGTGGGCTCGTAATTGTCATAGTTCTTTTCTCAAGTCTAAAAATTGACCATCTGGTCACACATGAAAATTGTATCATTTGAGGAAGACCACTCATGTTGAGGGGTACCTTCCATGCCCCCTTGCAGAGGGGAAGGATTTGTGGCAACCGCGTGTTGAGTTTGAGGAGGGGAAGGATGAGTTAGGGTAGTAGGCTATTGGGAAGCCTTTTGTTGAGCCAAAAATTGATGGACCCTATCCTTCTGAGGGCACCAATGAGTAGGATGGTCCTCCCCATAGATCATCGAGGGGAGCCAACTTTTCTTTTTCTCTTTTATGCCCCCCACCTTGATTGTTTTGAGTGAGAGTGGTCCATTTCTCAGTATTGGAATTTATTTTTTTTTCCTCTTCTTTTTCCCTCCAAGTTGTTGAGGATTCTTCAGCTGCATGGATTGCACCAAATTCACCTCGGAGGTCTGAGTGGGGACCGTCGCAATTTGAGCATTAGGACCAGTAGCCGATGGGTGTGATGAAATAGACATGTGACCCATCTAGTTAGCTAACTAGTTCGTAGAGGCATGGGATATAGAACCCACCACACCATCAGCATGGGGTCTTGGGTTTGGAGTTATGGGATCTATCAACAGGCTATGAGCATGTAGGATAATATCATAGAGAGTTCCCTATTGAGGATAAATCAAATCTAAATTTTTGGCACACATGATGACTTGCTCTTCGATAGCCACCCCAGCCATAGCTACATCCTTGGAAATGGGTGGTAAGAGAGACTTTGTAAACCACTCCATCAAGAGATCATCTAGAATTTGAGCCTTAATCATCCTACATATTCTCCTCCACTCATGGATATGATCATAAATGTGGGTGGATGTACCCTATCGCGAAGACATCAAGAGCTCTATTCCAATCTCATATCAGATAGGTAATTGATAATGCATTAGAAATGCCATTGCCAACTCATTAAAACTATTGAAGGAATTTCCTTGTAATTCAATATACCATTTGATGGAACTTCCATTTAGGGGTCTCTGGAAAAGACACAACCTTACACTATCATCCATGAAGGAATTGGATGAGCACCACAAATGATATGTCATTATCTATGTGGAGGGTTCGTCTCCTAGATTTCCATTGAATTTGGGCATATCTAATGGTATCTTAGCAGGCATGACTAGCCATGAAGGGTTATGGGAAATAGGGTCATATATCAGATGCGACAAATCAGGAAATTCTAGTGTTGCAAGGAAATGAAACGACGTATGAGTAAATAAATATTGGGAGGAAGATGAAGTTCCTGAAGTCCCAGATGGACCTTGCAGTCCCCCTACATTTGTTTTGTCAGAGGGTTGTGGTTTTCCAGAAGGGTAATTTCCCCTGGGGATGGAGGCATTCCTAGGAGTATGGTTTCTCCTAGTAATATCCCTACCCCTGAGGTGATTACCCCCAGGGGTAGGTGTAGACCCTAAGGGAAACATGTTCCCAAAACTAGCCCCAAGGAAGAACCCCACAAGGCCAGAGGTTCAAAGTATGGCCACCCCATTGCCCAAATTCTCCCCCAAGGGGTGTTCCCCTAGGGAAATTTATGCTAACCCATGGGAAATTAAACCCTCAGGACATGTTAATACCCCCATACTGACTAGGGACAATTCCAAAACCACTAGGAATGTTCCACCCAAAAGGAAAACCAACACTTAACAATTTCGGGCCACTCATAGGAATGGTGGAGGTGGAAGGAATTCCATCCCCCGTGATGAAACCAAGGCTTGGCCCCCCACTAGAAGGAGATCCAGGTGTGGGAATCGAAACTAATGGGATGGGCATGGGGATTCTAAGTATACTAGTTGACAGAAAAGAAGACATGGTCAGCATCCCCCAAATAGAGGGACATGTAGAAAGGCGCATAGTTGGTGTAGGTCCAATGGCGCTCAGGGATGGTAAAGTGGACATCATTGGAATTACCCCAAACATGCTCATGGATGGGATTTATGGCTCAGACACACTTGATGAAACACTTGGGTCTAACATGGTGTGAGGTTCATTGAACAAAGAAAAAGGTTCACTAAAATGTTCCATTATCTGGACAAGTGCGGGTGCATCTGGATTAGTCAAAGGAGGGTTAAAGTTGGATGGAGGAATTTTTTCAATCACTTCCACTTCAACCAAACCAATCTCATCAAACCAAAGATGGGACTCTTCAAATTCCCAGTCACCTATATCGCATCGCTTGAGAGGCGGTTGTACCTTTGTGATTGGATCTAGTATTTGTAATCGACGGGATCGATGCGATGATTCAACCATGGTGAAAATAGTATGTGAAAATAAAAGTGCATTTCAACCTAAGGCCGACTTAGACTCAAAACCAAAGAGTGCACCCTTAAAAAATCTAAGAAAACAAAAAGAAAATCAATGGCTTAGAGGGCCTTCTGAAAACCAACCTATAGGGGAGATGAAGTCCCCACAAGATTGGCTAGTGAAGGTATGAGGAGAAATTACTATGAACTACACAAAACAACTCTAACTAGTGCAAGTACCCTTTATTAAGGTGGACACCCTTCAAGGGAACTAAGACCATGAACGAACGCCTACCCTAGGCACATTGCACCTGCACTCACCTATGTAGCTACCTAGGAATGGTCACTAAGGCTACCACCTCACAATCAATGATCAGGCGAAGAATCACAGGTCCAACCACATATAATGGTAGGGTAACTAAGAATGAAGCTTTGAATGTGTTACCTCACACAGAGGTGTGGCTCCAACGAAACCCCCATATATGTAATAATCGAAGAGATATCATAAACACAAAAACAAGCAGAGAGGGGTAATCTCCCTACTTTCCCCGATGCGACCTTGTGCTTGAATCCTATGTTTGAGGAGCTTCCCAACACACGTGTTGCAAAAATGGATTTTACACTCTTTAATGACTTCTAGGTTTCGTTTTGGTGGCCTTGGAGAGTTCACTCTCCAATCCTATTCTAAGGCCCTAAACCTATCTAATATTGGTTCTCCAGCAAAGAAAAGAGTCTAATTGGTTTTAATTTATGAATCATTTATTATGGTTGTTTTTATGTCAAAAGGAAATGGATGGAACTTTTATGGTGTTTTTTAATCTTAACCCAATCAAAGCAATGCAAATATGGCAATGCAATTGTTCAGTTCAATGAATGCTAGCTACGGGAGGGAAAGATATATTTTTCTTTGTAAACTTTACAATGCAACCTCTCAAACACCAAGCAACCATGTAAGATAAATCACAACCAATATTTTAACAAGATCTCAAACCAAACACTTTCAACAATAACAAAGTTACTGACTTAATGAGAACTGTAACCTCAAAACGAGAACTCTGGACCAAAACACCCATATTTTTGAATAAAAAACATCAAAATCAACCCCCAAATCAAAAAGTGGTGCTACCGGTAGCACCATTTTTTTTAAATGGGGTCAAAATTACAACATTTTTCAAGCATGGCCTTCAAAACTCATATAGTAGCTTAGAAAAACCTTAAAATCAACACCTAAAAAAAAGATTTTTTGAAATTTTTTTTTTTTCAAAACGTTAAAATTTTAGAAAATTTGAAATCATATTTTTAGTAGTTGGTACCATTAAAACCAAAACCTCAAAACCAACCATCAAATTGAAAAGTATTGTTGCTGGTAGCACCCATTTTGAAATTGGGGTATTAAAATGACACATATGTTTTAAGTGATAAAAGACATCATCATCACTATAAACAAAATCATAAAATCAACCCTTAAATGCTTACTTTTTAAATCTTATTTTATCACTCCAAGCACAAGATAATACATAATGCTATTAAAACAGAACATTTAAAAATATATTCAGAACCCAAATTTGAAAAAAAAAACATAACAATATGGAAAAAAAAACTAAAAAGAAATGAAAAAAAAATTAAAATTTCTAAAAAACTATATATATATATATATATATATATATATATATATATATATATAATCCCTTAAGCTTAAAAAAATAAAAAATAAAAATATGAGAAAACAAAAACAAAAAAATACTAAAAAAACAAATTAAAATTCAAAAAAACATTAAAAAAACATCTAAAATAAAAATATATATATATAAAAACACTAAAACAAACCAAAAAAAATTTAAGAAAAAATTAAAATGGAAAATTTCATTAAAAAAAAATTAAAAAGTATTTAACCATATATATGTGGGGTTGCATTAATTTTTTTAAATTTTGTTTTAAAGGTTGTATTTTAATTTTTTTTTATTTTTTTAATTTAAATTTTATTATTTAGTTGTAATTTTAAGTTTTTTGAAGTATTTTTTTTTTAATTTTTATTAAATATTCTATTTTAAGGTTTATTAATTTGGTGTTTTATACATATTTTTAAGTTTTTTTGTTTTTTTAACATTTTTAAAGTGTTTTTTACCATAAATATGTTTTTTATTCATTTTTTATTTTTTTCTATTTTTTCTTAATTTTTATATTTTTTTTAAGTTTTTCTTTAATCTTTTTTATATATAAATTTGCTTTTAAATTTTTATTTTCTTTTTAAATTTTAATTTTTTTGTTTTTCTTAGTATTTTTAGTTTTCAATTTATCAAAAAAAATGCAATTGTATTTTTTTTTTGCTAAATATTGAAAAATAGTGTTATTTAACGACAATTATTTTCTTTGTATTGAAATAAATGTAAAAAATGTGTTAAAAATGATATTTTTCACTATATTTAAAAAATATGGAACCATAAAATAATTAAGGACATATAATTATATGAAAAATCTTAATTTATAAAAAATAAAAGATGTACAACATTTTAAAAAATGGTAGAGTTCTCATTAAGTTTTGTCCTTAATGCTACAAAAGCATTATGCATGCAATTTTTTCCCTTTGTTTTTTCAATTGGATTGCAAAAAACTTCTTAATCTAATCAAGAAAATAGATCTGTAAACCAAAAACTAACAAACAAAAATCAAGGGTTGTACGATATTATTAGTGATTCACCAAAGCACACTCCAACATCTCTACGGGATCAAAACCCAAAACTTGGAAAAAAATCTAATGGAGCTCAAGAGTTTGGGAGCAAAAATTTGCATGACCTATGGTGCACTATGTATTTACCAGAAATATATGATATAATATGTCAAAAGAAATCCTAAAAATTCCTCTATCTAATGGATCTGATCTAACTGCAATTTGAGTTCTCTATCAAAATATATTAGCCAAACAATCAACGCAGTTGTCACGGAAAATCTGCAAAATAGTTGATTTTAAATCAACGATAATTTCACTTTTTGGACACTTATTTGGACAAAAAAAATTTAAACTAACTTTTTAGAGGAATCCATATCTACATTTATTTCTTTTAGAATTATAGATATAAATTTATAAAATTTGATCTCAAGGCCACGGCCCTCTTTTATGGGAAAAACTATTTAAGAGTCAGGGAAGAAGACAAAGGTTGTCCCCAGTGGAGTCGCCAATTCTGTT